>JAOBRG010099549.1:0-20049 GCA_027574985.1 Umimayanthus nakama | reverse complement strand
GAGATGCGTGGTCTTGAGTTGTGTCGATCACAAAGCAAAAAACGTAACTCACACATTTAGATCGAAGAACACTGTTAATTCCGAGCGAAGGAATGGGACGAGGTTTCCTTCGGTTCCTCTAATTTCGTCATTAGTCACCATTCCATCAGCCCTCTATGGCGCCCGGATATTTTCATAGGGCGTGGCTCTTTCAAGGACTTTGAAGCTTCATTGCGGGACGGATATTTAGTCGATTTGAAAATTCTTCTTTGAAAATTGATCTAGGAGTGTCAAATTAAGCAAAAACAAAAAATAAGAAAAGGGGATCTATACACTTTAACGATTGTCTGGAGAGAGATCTTACAGCGAGCAGAAAAAATACTGAGTTCAAAATAACAGTCTTATATAGATGAGGTAAAATTTTTATGAACTTCTTCTCTAGTTTCCTTAAAGGAATTTATGGCAGATCTTCAGAGAAAGTACAACTGGTCGCAAGTAAGAGTGGACGCAGTTACCGAAAGCCTGAGCCAGGAAGACATCACATCTGTGGAGTTACTCAGGGAGAGCTGGGATGACGCAAAGGGCCTGGTTCCAATACGTGGGATGAGGATCATGATAGAAAAGGAGCTGCAGCAGCTTGGAACGGATGAAGACTGAGAAAAACCAGCTTCATCTTGTAAAATGCCAATTTAGAGTTTAATAGTTCCTGGTTTTGTTTAAGACGACTGAACTAATTTGAACTGAACTGCAGATATTATAACAAAGCATTTGCTGTAGTTTCTTTGTAAATTGTTTTAAATGCAGTAACAGGAAGAAGCTGTAAGTACTAATTAAACTGCTAGCTGACAGCAAGTATTAAATACCACGCGTGTTAGTAACTAAGTACGTTAGTAAAAAAGGAAGTAAGTAAAATGGTAAATATAGGTACATATTAAGTATATTAAACTAGTGAGTAAGTACGTAACTAGTTAAAGAAAGAACATGAATACTTCAATCAACGCGTACATGCAGATCAGAAAAAGATCAGACGTGTGTTGGTAAAACAGAATAACTCATAACGCCCTCTCATACCTTCATTTTACACCATCGATATAACAATGGCGTCTTTGATTGTGATAAGAGAAACAACAAGCGTATCACTTTGTTAAAGGTTGTGTAATTACTAGAATGGGCATGAAGACTCGATGATAAGCAAACTCAAACTATTTGTGTGACACGAGTCGGGCTTACACTCATGCAGGACCCTCAGAAAACCTCCACCAAAGACCAAAGGAAACAAGCGGCGCACGGTCGTGGTGATCGCCATTGTTTTCCGCTCTTTTTACGAAGTTTCAATGAGAGAATTTGTGAAGATAATAAAGGTGATGAAAAAATTAGCTTGCTAAACTTGTTTTTTAAAACGGTTGAACTACGGTTTGTCCTATTTTAGCTAACCACTGGTTAGTTTCAATTGTTTAGCCCGAGGGGGAGGGGGGAGGCGGGGTAGATGTGGGGCATTTGATCAAACTTGTTCTTCCGAGAGTGGGGAATTTGACTGGAAAATTCGTCCCCGTGGTCGGGCGATTTGAATGTGCAGAGTAGAAACTAGGACCAAATTTGCTTTACAGCACGCGTAAGAGTATCAGGTAAGCGTCTTTTCACAACGTTTTCTCATTGAAAATTGTTTTATAGATTGGTAGGTTGTTTGTTCTTAAAAAACCTTGCAGACAGCTTTATGTATAACGGACACTGCTATTTTTGTGTAAGAGTGGAAATAATTAATATGTTTTCATTGTTCGATTCTTTGTCATTCAAACTGTTGCGAGTCGCATTCTACGCCCGCTTCTATTATTTGTTATATGGTTGAACGATTTCGCGTGCTGTAATTGGTCAATTCCAGGTCCGTAAGTAGCCGTACGGACCGCTAGCTCTTTTAAAAACCAAAATAATCAACAAAGCCCTATATTAAACATCTTATTAGCCTTGTTTGCTCAGTCAGTACGGCAAGTTATGGATCCTCGTTTTTTCCTTCCTGTTTTGATGGCCCTCGCGCTTCGCGCTTGGGCCATAAAAGGAAGGAAAAAACTCGGTCCATAAACTTGCCGTACGGACCTCGCACTCGGCTAATAAGAGGTATGTATTAACCTTTGTTTCTCATTTTCCTCTTGTTGCCTTCAGGCAACATGCCTCTATTAAAGCTATCCGACAGCTTTCTTAGGGTTGAGTTTTATAATTAGACTCATGCCGCTGTGCTGCGAATTCCTAAGTATTTCATTTATATTTTAAAAAATAAAAACCTAAAATATTCTGTAAAAGAGGAAAGCGTAAATTATGGATAACAAGAAAATTTACAAAAAAATTGAGCATAAATTTTGGGTGGGGATATTTGATCGATTTTGACCAAAGTTTTTGTCCCTAGAGGGAAATTTGAAAAAAAAATGTCGCAAAATGTCAAATGCCCCAGCCCAGGTTCGCCCCGCCTCCCCCCCCCCCCCCTCAGGTTAAACATTGATAGGCGCATAAATGGACTGACCTTTGAACGACGGGAGCTAAAACTATGGTTAGTTTACCAACGGTTACTGTTTAATAATCCCGGGCGTTTACTAACGGCTAACCAATTGTTAAAGTAACCAGTTTTCGAGCAACCAGGCCCGGGTTGAAAATCATGGGAAGACATTTTGTTTGGAACCTTAGTGAAAGGTTTTGTGAATGTAATATTAGCCTTCGGAAACTCTATTACCTCAGCTCCACAGCTAGGAGGGTTAATCCATTTCATTAAAGTATACTCAGAGATGGGGGTCGGGGGGGGTACGTGACCCCCCGGAACCTCTGTTCGGCGGTCCCTTATACTTACATAACCTCAGCTAACTCAGGCTGGCTATCCACCCTAGCTGAGCGATGAGGAGCAGAGAGTCCCATCTGAGCAGTTTGGCTGATTGTTAACTACAAAACCGTACAAACACGACAGAAAGATGAACATACCCGGTCAATCGTAAAAAACCCCGCCAAAGCCTACCCTTTATAGTAACGACTGCTGGAAATACGGTAAAGTAAAACGACCAATCGCGATTAGCGGAAATCCGTTGCAGTTTTGCTTAATGTATTTACTAATTTGACAGAATGAAACCAGACTGGTACCAAGTCGCTTTTATGTGCACGCAAAGAATTGCAGGGAAGACGGAGTACGTCCTTCCCAAAACCCTTTGCGCGCCCTTCATTTCCTTCCCAAAGTCCTCTGCGTCTCGTCTGTTTCGCCACCTAAAAGCGACTGGGTACGAGTCTCGTACGGAACCATAGGCAGCCCAAGCGGTAGGTTTCATTCTGGGAGTTACGCAACGAGGCAGCCAAGCGAAGACAAGCGAGACGCTGTTTTTTTAAAAAAATTATTGCTTCAAGGTTTGATTCTTCATTCATTAAAACCCCTGCAACTTTATATAGTTTTAAAAGCTCGTGTAGATACTGCATTTTCCTGGAACCTTTGCACTTTGTATTCTTCGAATTATGTGCGGTAATTTTTCCTGGAACGAAGTAACAATATAAAATGTTTAAAACATATAAATATTACAGTTTTAGTGCTTCATTTTATGCATTATAGAAACAAACTTGCTTCCAATGTTCTATTAATAAACAAATCATTCAGTAAGCTAACAGTGTTGTAACAAACGTCTTCGACCCAAAACACAAAACATCCCAATATTTTAATGTTCAACCATCCTTTGTTTTGATTTTCTTAAAATACATTTAAATTAATACGGAGACAACTTGACGAGTGTGTGTACACGATTAAAATTAGTGCTAGGCCATCTTTTTAAGACCTAATACAGCGCACAGAGAAAATACAACTTATCGGTACGGTCTGAAAGTCCGGCATTTTAAATCTTGTTGATTTGATATTTGATACTTGACATATCGAATAATAACACGCCAATCAGTTCTCAGAACCCATCTCTGTTTCCGCGAATCGCCACAAAACAATCAAAACACAATTTACATATTTCACGTCGCTGTCGAACAAGCTTCTGGTTCTTTTTCTATTCATCAAAACCTGTGGAAATGGATCCGTTTACTGAGAAGAGAAATCAACTGAAAGTTCATCTCTTCAACTGCGACCGATTGTACAAGTTGGATTCGGTAGAAAGCCTGTTGAAAGATGTAGAAGCGAAGACAAGCTCAAAGTACAGCTTTCTAGTGATGCAACACTACTTTCCCTGGTCGAAGGCGAACGAGACTTGCGCTGATATTGAAACATATGATATGGATTTTGGTGTATTTGTGCTACATGCGAATGAATCTCGACTGTCCATCAATGAAGAAAATGCAGGAATTGGATATGCTAAATTCTACAGGACCCTGCTTAAGGCTACGGGTGAGTTCTATTCTTGCTGACCGAGCTGTGTCGAGTGCTTATATTATAAAACTCCGTTTTATAATTATATTCGGAAGAAAAATGCACTTGAAAATTTGTTTGAGTTAGTGTATTAAAATTACATTTTGCTTCTCAAAAAGAACAGTAGATCTAGACACACATTAATATATTTTGAAATGGTCACGTTTAAACAAAGAAACTACTACAAGTCAAGACTAATTTCCGAGTCCTCCTTCGAATGTAAGCTTATAGCTGTCGGCTATCCATCCGTCCGTCCGTCCGCCCAACCATATATCCATCCATCTATCCAGCCGTCCGTCTGTCCGACAACCCACAAATCCATCCATCGGTCCATCCATCCATCAATCAATCCTTCCACCCATCCATTCATCCATCCGTCCGTCCGCCCGTCCATCTTTCATCCATCCTTCCATCAATCCGTCTGTCTGTCTGTCCGACTATCCACCAATCCATCCATCCACCAGACCATCCATCCATTCGTCCATCCGTCCGTCCGTCCGTCCACCAATCGGCCCGTCTATCTGTCTGTCCGACTATCCACCAATCCATCCATCCACCAGACCATCCATCCGTCCGTCCGTCCGTCCACCAATCCGCCCGTCTATCTGTCTGTCGGACTATCCACCAACCCATCCACATCCATACACCAGACCACCCATCCATTCATCCATTAATTCCAAGTTAGGTCCAGAAAAATCATATACGATACTAGGGTACAAACAAATTTGGACAACGGAGACATTGACTTTGGCCAAAAAATAAGAACAAGCTAAGAACAGGCTCGGCTTCTGATGCAAATTTAGCTCCAAGGTTTTACCGAAAAGCACAACACATCACGTCTTTTAATACACGTGGCGTTTCATTGCAGATCTTTCTGAGGTTATAAACACTGAGTGAGCAGAGAAGAAAATCAAAACTGTGCCGCACAGTACCAAAAATATAGGTGTAATCGACATGATCGAAACAAGACCAATTTAGAGCACAATTTCAAAACAATTATCCAAAACCGCTTAAGAGCAAAGAGCCTCGGCCAAAATTTACCGGTTCTTATAAAAAAGCGTGTGTTTGAAGTATTTTAGGAGTTATTTCTTACTGTTGTTATTCTTAAGAGTACTTTAAAAATAAGAACAGCTTAAGGTTACCGTTCATGTTGGAACGGATCAAAACTTCGAAATTGAGATTTTCCCAGATTATGAATATACATGAAATGAACTTCTAGTAAAAAAAAAAAGGTTTTTCATATGGAGGTGGGCCAGCCCAGTAGGTGGGACGAATTTCTTCGCGCGTTCACATGGGAAAATTTCGTCCCGGCCGCTGGGATGTGTTTCGTCACGTAATCACTGGCGCGCGAATATTCGAGCGTGACCGCATTTATTTTGGTCAGCAAAACTTGTTTCAGCATGTGCAGTTGGCAATTTTTCTTCCCGGTAGGTGGGATGGGTTGTTCATATGGGACAGTGGGCTGGTGCGGCGCCAATCTATCTGGCCCGGTAGCTGGGATCTCTGTAGCCTTGTACCGGGATCCCACCGAGCGGGCCAGCTCGCCTCCTCATATGAACAGGCCCTAATAGTTTGCGAGATATGACGAGCGAAAGTTTTCACCGGAAGTAAAGTTGTATAACGCACGGTTTACTATAAGAGTGAATTTCTCGAGACAAGTTTTGGCTCAAACTACGAAAATGTGAAGGATCAATGCTCCCTCAATTTTTAGTGTCATGCTGTCAAATTTGGCAAGTTGATAAAGTAGTAGCCGAAGACGAAAACCATCCTGGCGTTTTTTGAAATTCCGCTTCAATTATTTTTTATGACTCAAACAGTGTAGTTTTGTATACTGCAAATGGGGAATTTTCTTTAAATGCCTGCAGAAAATTAAATACGACTTCAACCAAAAGTAAAAATTGTGCTTAATCTCACAAATAAAATAAAAATGGTCGAAATTGAAACCGACAGCCGCATTGACGTCTAGAAAAGTAAGAAACAGTTCGACTTATGGTGCTCGCATTCTTTTATAAACCAAATTTTTAAACAGTGTTTTTACCATCACATAGATAATTTTATAAGCTTTCCATTGATATATAGGTTTGTAGGTGTCTGATGCGTATTAACGGAGTTACGTACGGAAAACTAAAAAACACCGCTCAATGTGAACGGTAACCTTAAGAACAATTTTAATTTTAAAAGGCTGAAGTTTCCTAAAAGGTTTAGAACAATGAGCTTCGGCTAAAAAAAATATCGATTCTTATGAATAAGCGGGTAATTGGAGTGTTTTAGGAGCAATTTCTTACTGTTGTTGTTTTTATGAATACGTTGAAAATAAAACAGCCTAAGGAACAATTGAGTTTCAAATTGTGCAAAAAATTAAGAACAATGAGGCTTGACCAAAATTTATTGGTGCTTATTAAAAAAAAGCGTGTAACAGAACAGGTGTTTTGGGGGCTCAGGCTGGTTTTGTTCCTACATAAACATCGGGTGTTTTCTGACAAATCAGCCTGAAAATGTTCTTAAGGTGTTCTTAAATACGTTTCTTTAAATGAATTACAGTACTGCGTTCGCTATAAACTGATGAACTCAATGTGTAAGCGCAACATTTTAAATAACTGATGGATGGAACTAGCATTACAATTGGGGAAGGTTAGCAGTTCTGCTGATAAACTTTACCTACTAAATACCCCTAGCCAGTAGTGGGGTTACTATCAGTTTTAGTCTAACTGGCAAGTGATTTATGATATAACAACATTTTTCGCTTTCCGGCTGAATGTGTTTTTATGCATATGATATAACCAAATTTCAGCCCGAGTAATACATTTCCCGGGGAAGGGTACTGGGGTCAAGTTTTGCTGTGTATGTGCGCTGGCCTCTCACTGAACTCATACCCCATTATTGTCTACTGATTCTTTTGCCAACTATAGACCCCACTTAGTCACTTATGGACAAATGTAATTGCGATTTCAAGAACGGAATTCAACGCGAGGCGACTTCTTAATATTAAAACAAAAGCAGGAACCGTTTTAACCGCGATTCTTCCTATTTTTAAATTCCTGCATACCAGAATTTTCTTCTCACAGAAATCCCGAAAATGTGCGACCCCATTCTAGTTATTTTACTAAAAATGTAACCCCATAATAGTCCACGCAGTCGTGAAAATACGACCCCATCCAGCGGCACATCAAAATTAGCCATTCACTACGAAGTACCCCTCCCCCAGGGATCCATCTGTTCTTTCATGCGGGGTTTTACTGTGTTTAATGTCATAAGTACGTTGTTTTATGGTTTGTTATTATGATTATTAATTCATTCGACGAAAGAGAACAGTTAATTGGCAAATTCGCTATTGCAGGAAGGTAACTGAGAAATTTTGTTCATACCATGAAAACCACATTTAGGTAGACGTTTCCCGGGCCTGTGGTTAAATCAGGAGCAAAATCAGCACATTTGGGAGCCAACATATGAATTGCACCGACGAAGGAATTTTGTTGTTTGTTGTTTGTCACTTGGAAAAAGCACATCAATAATATTGCGATTAAGATAAGTAAAACAAAAGGACTGTTTGATAACTTACGACATTTCTTTCTGCCTCACACACTTCTAAATATTTACCAATCTGTGACAATGCCTTTCGTAACTTTTAGAATAACATGCTGGGGGCAGGCCTGTAAAACTTACCACAATAATATCCTTGTACTACAAAAGGAAGCTCTTAGATTTATGTATCGCCGTTGATTGGAAAACACATGCCACCCCCCATTTTTTGGATGCAAAAACCTTAACTATCAGTTAAGTTTTTGTATTATCGATCGACAGGCGTTATATTGCATGATATTTATACAAATTTAGCACCTAAAAATCTAGTAAATCTATTTGTTAATGTATCTGATGTTCATACGTATAGTACCAGATCTTCAGCAGCTAACAGCCTCTATAGGAAGAAATTCAGTCTTAAAGTACAAAAGCATTCATTTCAAATTCGTGGTGCAAAAGTGTGAACGAGATACCAGCCTCATTTAGAAACAAAACTAAATCCACCTTGAAAAGACGTTTTAACTATCATCTTTTTTGCTAAACTTCTTGAACAAGACTGCAATTACATTTTAACAAATGGAAAAAATAATTTTTTTTGCATCAACAACTTGCACTTACTTCATCCTTATTTGCCATAATAACAACTTTTTTTCTTTGTTATTTAACTTGCAAGTGTATTTACTCATTTATTTAATATAAATCTTTTTTCTGCCCTCTTCGACTAGCATAGCTATAAGCGGGCAAAATAAAACTGTTGTATGGTGTATTTTGTTCATAAAAATGTTGTTGTTATTTATAACAAAACCTAAATTTAGTAACAGTGCATGTCAACAATCAACACCACCAGCATCTAAGATTATAATCTTTTTCAACGCTTTAAAAGCGAACATGCACCATAGGAGCCGAATTTCTTTTATTGGCAAATTGAGCTAACTAGACCTTAAGCTGTACCAGTTGAAATTTGAGTCATGTTTGAAATGACATTCGATGACCCACTTCTTGCTAGAAAACTCAACGTTTACCGCGTAAGCTTGAAGTGCAATGAAACAGTTTTGCCTGATACAGAACATAAGTTATACTTGTGGGCTTGGAAAGGGATCAGGACTCAGTGAAAGGGAAAGTGATAGAAACAAAAAAAGAAACAGGAAAATTGACAGCTGTCATTTCAACTAACGAAAAAGAATGATAACATTAATTTGGTCGTTTTCTGCAGGGGATCGAGTGTTGATCGTGATTGGAGGAGATGAGTATTACGAGGGGGAGGAGGACAGCCAGGTTTTGTCCCACTGGGCCAAGTGGAAGATTCTTTCTCAGTTCTCCCCCGAGTACCTGGACGGGCGAAAGAGCTTTATCTTCTCCTGGGTAACTAAACATCGCCTGATCCACGAGGATGCTCTTCTACACTTCCTGGACGGAACAGGTACGAAATTCATCCCTGTAGTGCGACCGGTGGAACCCGATGTGGAATCAGAAAATCGAACAAAAGCAACTGCAGCAATTGAGAAACTGCAAAGCCACAAGGAAGGATTATTTACAACCTCTCAGGAGCCAAAATATTCGAGCTTTGGATTGGGAAGACCTCATTCTAACCTGAAAGCCACGAAGGACGCGCTAAGAGAGGAAAAAAGAAAGCAACTGCTCCCAAGAAGTGAGGAAATAAAACAAAAATCCTCCAGCGTTTTGATTCTTTGCCACCATGTTGACGAAGGTCACAGTGTTGACGTGGTCCTAAACTGTTTCCGTCTAGTCATGCAAATGTTGGGGCAGAAGATTGAAGCTACCTCGTCGCTCAACGCGGAGCAATCTTTAAATGCGAAGAGGAGTGGGCCGAATCCTGACTATGTGATACTAATGGTGACGAGGGACACCTTTGTGAATGAGAGGGAAATGACAAAGCTGAACTCTCTGATAGACAAAAGCGACAGATTGGCAGGCTAGTAGAGTGTATTCAAATTTTATTTTTCAATCCTATACAACCATACCCCATGAGAATGAGTTCTACCACAGCCCTTAGTACAAACAAAGGTTAGAAAAACACACAGAAAGGATATGCATGATCAGAACTCAGGTCTTAACGATACGCTTATCGCTATCGTTATTGTTATCATTACAGCTAAGTACATACAGTTCTTTAGTAAGTTTTCAAAAAACATGGCATTTAAAGACTCAAGTGAGTCTCAAATACCTTAAAAACGTACAAAGTTATCACTATCATCACCACAAGTGGCAATGTATTGGGCTTTGGACCAAGGTTTTACCTTCCCTACACCTGTATAAATGTCATTAAACTGTCATGCGGTATCAATTACAATACAAGCTATCAAAACAAACTCTTTTTCTTCTCACGATCACAGCTTCTTCTCCTGTCTAGCAAGATATGGCCTATAACAGTTCAAATCCAAAGATCTTTGTTGTTATCTAACATTCCACATGTCAGTCCTTGGTAACTTCATGACATGAGTTTCTGTATTTTTCTCAAACAGAATCCCGCTCAGTTCTTGTTATATGCAAGGATCGGGAGTGGATGCAGAATCAGCATGTGTCAGAGAGTGTGCAACAGCGATTTTCTCATGGGAACACATTGATTATATCGTGGAACGAAGATCATCCAGAGTTTAGTTACCAGGCTCATACAGAGTACCTGGGAGCGAAGCTGAAGGAAAGAAAGGGCCACAAAGAAACGAAGGTGAAGATGCAAGATGACCCTGATAAAGAGCGAGGATGGTTGGTCTCAGCTGCATCGATGGTTTGTTCTTTTTGCTTGTTGTTTTGGAGACCTGTTGTTTCTTGTTGTAGGTGGATCATGGGCACGTGTTTGGGCTCGGCAGCATTGATGGTTTTTTCTTGTTGCTTGTGGTTTGGGGAACTTGTTGTTTCTTGTTATAGGTGGGTCATGGGCACGTGGTTGGCCTCGGCAGCTTCGATGGTTTGTTCTTGTTGCTTGTGGTTTGGGAGACCTGTTGTTTCTTGTTATAGGTGGATCATGGGACACAAAGAAACAAAGGTGAAGAAAGAAGGTGTCCCCGACGAAAGGCGATGATGGTTGGACTTACCTGCATCGATGGTTTGTTCTTGTTGCTTGTTGTTTAGGGTATCTGTTGTTTCTTGTTATAGGTGAATCGTGAGACACAAAGAAACAAAAGTGAAGATGGAAGGTACCCCTGACGCTAGACGAAGGTGCAAGTGGTTGGCCTCAGTAGCATCGATATGATGGTTTGTTTGTTTGTTTGCTGGTGGTTGTGGGGGCTTGTTGTTTCTTGCTATAGGTGGATCATGCGCAGACTCTCCTTCCAGTAACGTATCAACGAAGTGACCATCAAAGTACTTATCTCGGTAACTTTTTGTCTTAGAACATTACCACTTAATCAATGGTACCCAGCATTTTTAAATCTCCATTGATAGAGAGTAAAACATTGAATTCCACGAGTATAAACGTTGGTATAGAAGCATTAAGCTTTAGTTGCCTCACGTCTATCTGTACTGTGGCGCTATATTCCATAGGACACTCGCGTTCATTGTCTAACCTTTTAATAATACTGGAAGGTTAGTTTTGAAAAAGGAAATGGATTTTCTGCGTTTGCGAGTAAGCTGTGAAGAGGTTTGGATCGACAAAGGTTGATATGGCATGATTTTTTGCCCGAAAGTTTTAGTGTATAGCTTATGTTTTGAACGTTGGCGCTTTGTCGGAGCAGACGGACATTGTAACACATTTGCACTAACAGTAGTAATGCTAGGAATGATATAAATAGTGACAAACTATTGCACATAGTAAGCAACAGCCAGAAACTTAGTGTGACAATCGAATGCAGTGCATCTGTTAGACAAAATCATAGTGGAGAAGATGGACATGCAGTAATAGTACCCGGTCTTTCAGTATTGGGGTCAGATTTGAAAAAAATAGAAAACAAGCAAAACCGAAAGAAAAGAACGACAGGAAAAGGAAACAAAAGAAAAAAGAGGGCAAAACAATAAAATAGAACAAAACAAATTTATTCCTGTTTTCATTTGCTCACATCAAAACAAGAACTGCGTTTTTTAGTGTTTCTGTTTTTTCAAAAGCTTTTTCAGATGGCTTTGTTTAGGGTTAGAAAAGTACCCGTTATCTCTCGTTTTAGTGTGGACCTAGAGGTGAAAAGGACCAGGAAACACAAACTAGAGTGAGAACTGCAAAAAAAATATGGAAAGTACAACGGAATAAAATTTTTGTATTTTTCTTTTCATCTGTATATTTTAATTGGATTAAAAGTAACATTGTAGTTTGGAATGTAACGCCTTTCTTATGCTCAACACTCGGATCAATCATATTGTCAACACATTCAACGTCCATCCCACCAGATATATAAGTGGATATAAGTAACAGTTGATCTTGACTTACGCTGTTATCGTTTTTGGCCGAGGTAATGTCCCCTGTTAGGTATGAACTAACAACAAAATAAAACTCGGTGTCAGAATAAGCTATGTTGTAACTGCCAATAATTAAATAAGGTAAGGGTTTATAACAGAAACAGAAGGTGAAAATGTTACTAGGAAAGGCGATGCTCGCGAAAGCATCACTTATTGAGATAAAGCATGATTTAAACAACAGTCTTAACTGGAATGCTTTAGAAAACGAGTCAAGACTGTCTTTAAACGAAGAGACAGCGGGATTTGGATACGCGAAAATATACCGGGCATTGCATGGCGTGACAGGTACAAAACAAATCGTTTACGAATTTTTAATATTCATTTCTTGCGAAATCAGTACATGTTACTTTCTCTTTGGAGACATTGGATCATGGTTCGCCAATCAACGGTCAGCTTGATTGATCAGGACCAAACGGCGTTGCCGCGGAAGGGTGAGGGCCGGGGAGGGGTAGAGGACATAGATACCCAATGGGATTTTCTCCGGTGGGATCTCTATCCATCGGTAAAATGTTCATCCTAGCACTTGTATACAGCATTTATGTCCAAACCTGACACCCTCTCGTATACCTTCCCAACGTTAGTCTTTCTTAGCTTAAACGTAATGTAAATATAAACGAAAGGAGATCTAGCCGTTTTGGACAATTGGGCAGCACTAATCGTAACGGGGTGCCTGTGTGCAGTTTGGGTACAAATGGTCTAGCCAGTTAAGAAGTCAAATTGTGAGCAGGCTGCATGCTGGATGGCTGGCGAGGGATGGATGATGTACGTACTGTACACTGGTCACGCGTACGTAGCGCTCGCTTACTGACCGCGTGCTATGTCTTGTTGTGAAGTTTGAGGGCGAAGTAGGTTCAAACAGTTTTATTATGTCAAAAGCTAGTGGAAGTATTCTTCATTGTGTTAAGAAGAATACTTCTTAGCATTCATTGTGCCTTCATGTGTCATTCAGCTCTGTTTTAAGTGTTCAAAATTTGTCGTGTTTCGCAATGGATGGCCAACACAGTCCACCAGATATTGATAAAAGGAGATGCCATGTCTCTAACAGCTTTCGACGAAAGTGATTTTTTACTAAGTAAAAATTATATGTTGTGCTTGCCAGCAGATTAACCTGTCTACAAAATCCATGTCATTTGTTGCTATCCCCTCAATTTCTAAGTCTCAAATCTAAATGCTACCATTAAAAAGTAACTAAATGTTATTGAAACAGTAACCAGCAATACCAGCCAATCTTACCCAACCAGCAGCATAAAGTTTTAATCATTTTAACTTAATTAACCTCTTAAATACGTAGATAACACTACTTGCGTCTATTAAACTTCGCCCTAAGCTTTTATTTTACAGTTGAGCTTTAAAGCGAAAAGGCTAAGTCTTTAGAGTCAGGAGAGGGCTTAAGACAACCCCTGAGTGTTCAATTAAGGAACATTTTTTGACTTCTAGTTCGATAAAGTTACTACTTTTTCATCTACTATTATTATTATTTATATTATTATTATTAGTTTTATTATTAATACTATTTTTATCATTATTACAAAATAATACCGAGTTCATACCAAACACTAAACATGGTTACATTAAGCTGGTTCGACTTTAAAATGTTGCTTCTACAACGTGTTTATAGGGTTTTACCGGTTCTAAGTTGAGCGTTTCAATGCCCTAACGATAAATTGACAGATTTAAACAGTTTTTATGGAAGTTTGTGTATTGCAACGGTCAAGTTAATTTTCAAATATGATTAACTGAAATCTGTTTAATGAGTAGTGTGAATGTGGTTTTAGTTATACAAGTTCAAATTTAAAGCATAAGACAAGGCTATTTTGGAAAAATGCGAATACATTTCCTTCTTTCTCCAGCTTTTCTTCCTGAAAACTGTCCTACTCGAGACCGAAACACTTGTTAGTAATCATTTCAAAAATCATTTTTTGCAATTTTACTGAAAACAATATTCCAAAAATCCAAGATAGCGGTAATGTTGGGCAACGACTACTACAACAACAACAGTGTTAAACTAAATATCGATTGTTGTAGCTAGCTATGCAAAAACTGCTTATTCATACCAAATGGCCAGCTTTTATTTCATCATGGCATATCTTCCTGCCTTGGCGACATGTCTTTCGTTTTCCACTCATTGATAGGGAACCGAGTGCTGATCGTGATTGGAGGAGATGAGTACTATGCACTGGGCCAAAATGAAGATTCATTCTCAGTTCTCCCCCAAGTAACTGGACGGACGAAAGAGCTTTGTCTTCTCCTGGGAAACTAAGCATCGTCTGATCAACGAGGATGCAGTTCTGCACTTACTGTATCATAAAAAACAAGGCTAGGTATTTGTTCCCAAAGTGCGATGTGCGGCAGAACCAGAACAGCTTAAAACCGAAACTCATGAATATGAGGAGATATTTAGAAAGGAAGAAAAACTTAACCCGCAAGGTGATATCCGTAAAGACAACTTAAAAGTTATGTACCAGTCTACCCCGCAACAGGACATGGAGGCCTCAACAAACTCTGCGTCACCATGCACAGGTGTAAAAGATGAGTAATCTTCTCAAAGCAAGCATGGACTTTCAAGAACTGAGAAAAAGCAACACGAGTTTATTGATGAGCTAAAATCTTGTCGAAAGAAATAATTATGGCCAAAGGCTTGACGCGAAAAGCGTGGAAAGCACCAGAACATCCCAGTCTTCACAGATAGCTGAATTTTAAATAGCCGTGTTGGGATACAAAGTACAGGAGAAGTCTTTTCTCGCGGCTTTAAAGCTTGTTAAGGCTGTTAGGATTAATCTTCAGTTCATGCTGCCGCTCGTAAGGAAAAATTGTGCATCGGCTCAAGAACTAAAAACGTGTCTTACTTTACCAGGACCGTTTTTGATCAAATTTGTTATTCTCAAGGTTGATAAACTAACAGTAGCTGGTGAAGGTGAATTCTCACTCCACGATCTCCTAACGGAAATAGAGAAGTACAAAGGTAAGAAAAGGTTTGCAGTGGGAACACAAAAGGTGCCATTTTCCATTTTGTTTGGTGCTATGTTTTTTTACTGACTTTTAAGGCTGTATGTGTGATTTCAGTAGCAGCATTTTGCATGAGAGGGTTAGGAAAGGAATTTATTTGAAAAAGTTTTTATTTTCTAGGTATTTAAAAATATGCCGTTTTGAAAAAGAAAGATTTGGTTGAACTGCCAGAAACGACTATTTTAACAGTTAACATACAAATTAAACTACACAAAGAAGTTCAAATTTTAAATTTGAAAGGTTGTGATTAGTTTCTGTAATTCAAAAGGTGAAGCACTTCTTACAATTAAACAGAGAAATAGATAATAATGCCGAATATATGAAATGTACATTAATTTTTCACTACAGAAATGTTGCAGTTTCGCATCTATTCAGTTTTTGTGGATTGTCAATCCAATACTTGAGTACTGTAATTAATGAAATTTGCTTTAACACATGCGTTGAGTTCCCATGCAAATGAAAGTTCCTCAAGACTATAGAAAAAAATGGTTACTGTGAACAAAGCTTGCACAAAAATAAAGTGCCTCACACGTGTTTTTGAAGTTTTAATATTCTGAAGGTCGCCGAACTGTTGTTATCAAGGATCAAGATTGGAAAGTAGGTCAGAACATGCTGGTGTCACCTAGCGTGAAGGAGCAGGCAACACAGTATGGAAAACACCTCAATGCTGATAACTGGATCGTGTATTCCTGGAATGAGGAGGACGAAAACTTCAACACACAGAGCCACGAGGAGGACTTGGATAAAAAGACAAGGATCTGGTTGGGGACGCAAGATTTGCAAGCTTAAGCAGTGAGCACAGAGGTTGTTTGTAGAGTCGCCAAAGAATTCCCAGGCGGTATTCTCTGATGGCGATTTTGAGAAAGAAGATCTCTCCGATTGCCCGACAAAAAGAGAGGGTGGTGAAGCCGATGGAGTGCTTCGTATGACCGCAAGTTTGAACCGTGGACAAATTACAGAGAGATTCCAAAGTTTCCCTGATAACTGGAAACCACCACCAGAGCTACGAAGTGGTCTAAAAAGTTGTTTCACGATTCGCCAATTATTAGAAAGGTTGGAATAAGGGAAGAAGAAGACGGTAGCCATAGGGTTAAAAAGCTGGATACCGCCTTTGAAACAGTCGAAATAATGTTCTTGCACTATGCTGAAGATTTATGAAAAATTTTTCGAAAAAAGTAAACAAACGTGCTTGTCATTAAAATATTTTGCGCTGCACACAAACTATTTTTTCTAGCGGAATTAAAAATCTATTTCAATGATTCTATTATTACAACTTGCAGTTTCCCTGGTTTCCGGATGAACAGTGATGTAATACTCCATGAGCTTTTGTTGCGAAATATCGCTTCCAATGCTACTCTGATTAACGCCTAAAGGCTAGTTTGCTAAGTTCTTCAGGCATTAACGATATTGACTGAAGCATTCTTGACTGAACACTGAGAAAAGTGCTTTCCCTCGATAGCAACAACAACAACAACAACAACAGAACAACAACAACTTTTACTTGCGTTTCATTCTAAAGTATACATTTACATTCTTGAATGTAAAGCACTCTGTTTAATTTTATAGTTAAAGTGTATGTATCACTTGTAGGGTTTTTTCATATTTAGAATCTACTTATAGTTCAGGGCCCAGTTGCACGAAGAGTGGATAGCTTTATCCAACGCATAAATCACTATCCGGTGGATAAATTAAACTGACTCGTTCTTAATTTTGATTGGACAACACGCTAATTTTATCCACCGGATAGCGATTTATCAGCTGGATAAAGCAATCCACTCTTCGTACAACCGGGCCCTGATATACATAGTACAATGAATGATGATGGCGCTGACTTTCAATAGAGAATTTGAAGTTTCTGCGATTTTGTCAGAAATCATGACACTGCCGCGATATCGTCAAAAATATTAACAGTAATCTGGATTGTGATTGGCTGACATCGCTTTAGTGTTAAATAGGCATACTAGACACTAATCGATATATCACAAAACTATACTTTATGCACATACACAGAGAGGCAGTGTTAACACAGGGACCGCGGAGCAGGGGGGGGGGGTGGGGGCACATGGCACCCAATTTTTCTAGAGTTACAAAGAGTTAGTGAGAAAAGGTGTCTTGTGCCTTTCAATTTCGAGTTACTAACGGTACTCCCCCCAACTCCCTAAAGTTGCTCCGCGGTCCTTGTAACATATGTAAGTTAAATATACTTTGTATTTGTGCCTCGTCCCATTGTCAGTGTAAAACGAAATGGGGAGAGTTTATTAAACTAAAACTCGGGTAAAAAATACTTGTCCCATGATGGTTTTGTATCAAGGTTTTGCGCCCTTTTCTCTAGTTTGGTCTCTGTCCAGCTATCTCGGTCCTATTTAACAAATAGTCTTTTCAAGTGCTCCACCACACGCGTCACACAAGTATACAGACTTTGGTCCGTATGCTGAGTAATAAGGGAAAGGGGGTATAGTTTTTCGTTGACATTTATTGAGGAGGTACATTTTCCATACATTGGGATTTAACAAAAAAACCAACGCCCCTCCCCCCCCTCCCCGGGACGTAATAAACGATTGATCCTTAACGACTGTTTTTGGCACAGCATTCATGCTCTGCTAGCACATCATCCTTTCAGTGAGAAACTGGTAATTGAAGATCGTAATTAATCGATTGTTTTCACAAGATCATTTCAGTGAGAAAGGACGGGTAGTTAAACACTTTTTTACCAGTTTTGATGTTCTAGAACTCTTGCTATATTATACTAATGATAACAGTGTAAGCTATAGCGCCATCGCTGAAAATCCACCCTTAATCCTTGAAGCCTTGCGGGGAGGGGGGAGGGGGGAGGGAGTGAAATTGACCGTCTCCCTCCCCATGATGCTTTTGGCTTTAAATAATCACTGTTTGACCAATTGTCAAAAGATTTGGTACAACTTTTCTTTGTTCGTTAACAGATCTTTTGACATTAATCAAGTGACGCCACAACTGATCACATCATCATAAAAGTCAAGCAACTTGTGTGTTGACTATAAAATCTCATTTTTCGCTAAAAACGAACTGAATACTGACCACTTCATAACAGATTTTACATGTTTTGTGAATAATAGTTATTATCATTGTTAATATTGTTATTATTATTATTGTTATTATGACAAGGTTTTGTTTGACTTATAAGGGACGGACCAGTTAATCTCGTGGGGAGGGGAGTGGAAGAATGACTTCTGAGCAACTTTTCTTTGCTACTCTTATAATAGGTCTGCAATTTGTTTTTTCTGGGCATGTGCCGTGCAAATTTTTTTATAGTAATTTTTTCGGAAGGGGAGGGGGGTTTAAAATTGGGTCTATTTGTGTTTCACCATAATAAAAATAATTTTAATTTAGTAAACTATATAACGCTAAAACTGTTACGATAGAATATAAAAAAATTACGGATCTATTTACGGTGTAAATAAATTTTTTATGCCCTTTTGGGGCTCTGACAATATTTTTTTTACAAATTCTTCCACTCCCCCTAGCCACGAGATCAACTGGTCCGTCACCAAATAAACTTGATTAAAGCCCACATTGCACACTCCTCCATTTCTGTCGACCATTACTAAGGTCATTTCTGCTTAAGATTCAGTTAAAGATTTTCTAAACTGCAGACTTGATTTCTTTTTCTACTTTTTGCAGCATTACGTTAGACATGCCAAGAGTGTCCCTCACAATATCCCAGCATGCCTTTAGAGCTGGCAGAGTATTGATGTCTTCCTTCTCCAGGGCCTGCACAACCCGAGTAACTCGGTCGGGGAGCCAGCAGTGCTTGGTCTGCAGTTTGGAAAAGAAATCATCCACTGACACCGTAGCTAAATGGAAGAGGAAAGAATCATCAGTCAATTGGGTTTATGCTTCTAATAAAACAGTTTTGTCAGTATCAAGGCTTAGCTTACAGCAAACGAGAAATGATTCTTTTAAAATTACTTTTAAACCAGTTAGAAAGTACGTTTCCTCTCGACGCACTGCTCTCAAACGGAGGTTTTGAGGTGTTAGTCCCGCTGGCACTTGGTTTGTTAATAGTTAAATTTTTGTTGGCAGATATATGTTTTGTTTTTGAATTTATTTGCGGATTAAAGTCATGTTGTTAATTCGGTTAGCCTTGCAATGTTTTTTTAAAGACTTTTAATTAGTTTGTTCAGCAAACTTTAAGACAAAACCTATTGTTCTATTCGGTATCTGCGTGAATTTTGTGAGTAGTAACGTAACTTTACTAGACTATTCTCGATGTACATCTGCAAACTTTCTAAACGCTGACGCGGTTCTAGGGCTAAAGCCTCCATAGCAAGCGCAAAAGGGATGTGGAAAGGGAGTGGGAGAGAAAAACAGAAGAGGAAGCCAGAAGGTTATCGCTCAGAAGGTATTATTTAGGACATTTAATAATTTGCTAGAGCACTTAAACTTACCACATTTAAACCAATATATATTAGAACATACATATAGCTGGCAATTTTTCGCGCGCTTTCTGTATGGCGCGAGCGTGCATCTAAATTTCGATAGACGCACGCCTGTGCGTCTATCAAATCGCGTGATTAAATTAAACCAATCAAAACGCTCTCAATAGTTAAGGAGAATTCTGTATTTCACCAGCTTTCGTTTAAAGTGGCAATGTTCTAAAAGAAATAGTCTATACTAAAGCTGTGCTTCTATGGAGTTACGGATGCATTTGGAAGTTGGGAGAGCACTTGAGAAGCTAGAGAAGCACTCGGCTTCGCCTCGTGCCACTCAAATGCTTCTCTCGTGCTCTCCCAACTTCC
>JAOBRG010099438.1:0-20055 GCA_027574985.1 Umimayanthus nakama | reverse complement strand
TTATTCACTCGTTGAGTCGTATCATAAAACTCACTCGCTCGCAAGCTCGCTCGTTCGTTTTATGATACTTCACAACTTGTGAATAAAAATCGTACGCACGCATTTTCCATGAAGTAACCTCTATATCTTAAATGTTGCTCCGCGCTAACGTATGGAGCACTTTCGACGCAAAAATTTAACATTGATTTCGTGTTAATATATGTACTAGAAGTAACCAAGAGTTATGGGAGTGCTGCGAGCAGCTGTAAGTAAAGAAGTAAAATTGATATGTTACATGTATACGGATCATGATATTAAAACAGATCAAAGAAGGTATAATAGATTCCAACGATCAGGTGGAGGTAGAAATGTAGTTCAGATTTATTCTTCGTTTATCATATCTACAATGGCTAATGTCTCTTAACCCCTTTTTATCCGCACAAGAATTCGTAGAAGAAAAAATAAACTAAACAGGCACTATTTGTCTACCAGTTTCCCTCCAAATAATCCAAACCCTCAGGCACTATTTATCTGACTACCATCCTCCCCCAATCCAAACCCTCAGGCACCAATTGTCTACCTTCCCCACAATCCGAACCCTCAGGCACTATTTGTCTACCATTCTCCCCAAATCCAAACCCTCGGCACTATTTGTCTACGAGTCTCCCCCCCCCCCCCATAAAAAAATAAATCCAAATCCTCTGGCACTATTTGTGTACCATTCCCCCTTCCGAACCCTCGGGCACTATTTGTCTCCTATCCTCCCCCAATCCAAACTCTCAGGCACTATTGGTCTACGTTTCCCTCAAACCAAACCCTCAGGCACTATTGGTCTACGATTCGTTTTCAGTTTTTACTGCATAAACTTCTGAATAAGTTAAAGTAATTCAGACAAATCACAAAAGGTGGTGGGTCCCAGGTAGATGGGGTATACAGGCGAGGTAGGGTAGCCTGCCTAGTCATATAAAGTATCGCTTTCACGTGTACATGAAAAGTGGGATACCCCACCGAGGCGGGTGACCCTGTCACCCCGGGATTTTCAAGATTGCATGTAAAACCGGGTTAGCTTTTTGCCATGACTTCTCCGGGTAACCCCACCTACCTGGGGTCCCCCATCTCCATGTAAACAGGCCCTTAGAACCAGGAGGGTATATAGAACTCCCAGAGGGGTATCCCCGGGATGGTATTACAATCGCGAGGGGTCATTTTCTAGTCAGGTGAGCATTCTCGGAGGGCCTTCAACCAAAAGTGTTTATACGCGTCTATAAGAGTCAGAGGACCTAACCGAAATGGATTTATAGGGGATCTTTTATTATAGCCATGTGGGAGAGGGCCTACAGTGTACCACAGCAATACGCCAATGTAAGTTATTTTGATAACCTCTTTATTCAGTGCTATCAGATAATCGTAGGTTTCAATTACCATTTTCTATTAGCCAATTTTCCAAACAAAAGATCTAATATTGCAATGCCAAGACAAACGCTTGCGTCATTATCGTTTTTTAATGTTTTTTTTTTCCCTTAAACGAAACAGTTTTGTTAGAGCGAGGCTCCAAATTGGCCAAAAACTAAGAACAACCCAGGCTGAGATTTGGAATCATAAATGCTAAATTTACTTTTCTTAATAAAACTATATTATTTTCCTCAAACTTGACTGTATCGAGCGTTGAAATACTCCAAATGTTGAGATCGATTGAATTTCCATTGCAATTAACTCGGCTTGGTGATCACAAGTTAGGTATGTTTGGAATATTTTAGGAGTTATTTCTTAATGCTTTTGCTTCTTTCATAATTTTTTAACATAAGATTAGCTTAAGAATAATTGAGGCAGAAATTTCCTTAAACGCCAAGAACAATGAGCCTCGGCCAAAATTTTACTGGTTTTTACAAAAAAGCGTAATCGGAACTTACCACAATGTGCCTCTATGTTGTCTTTATAAAACATCATCTAAATTTGCATTAACCAATGCTGCGATAAGAACTACATCAACTGTAGAGCATGCGTAACAAGACAGTTGTAGATAAAAACATAAAATAGCAAAAGGTTTTTAAAACTTCTTTTTTGTCCTAGGGAATTAACAAATGATAGAAAATTTTTCTAAGCTGCATTTGCTAAAACTTTTAACCTTTAGGCAGTGTCAAAACATGCCGAAAATGACGCTTCATAAGTTGTTTGTCCTTCAAGTCAGTCTTCTTCCTGTGTGAGTAAAAACACGCGTATAAAGAACGTCGGATTTTGCAAGAAATTGTGGAGCCACTTGAATAACAAGATAGAAAAAAGAAAGAAAGAAAGAAGGGAGGAAGGAAGGAAGGAAGGAAAGAAAGATTGCTCTAGAGGCAATACAGAAAAAAGTCTTGCTGCATGCAATCAGACTGATGAGACTTATTCGGTAGTGTGGGCTCAGACCACTGTATCTAGATGGACCTTCCAGATTGTGTGATTTAAATATGATATGACATTTATCCTAATAAGTAGCATGTTATTTTGTTAAAGAGCTGTTCAAGTTTTGTAAACCCATAGAGTATGTACAAGGTGAACGGTGTTTGGCGTCAGCCTCGCCTTTTAACCAAAGAGCTGCTATAGCTGTAAATATTACAATAGACAAAGTCAATAAAAGAAAGAAAGAAGGAAAGAAGAACACATCAGATTCAGCCTGAACCAAACAAATCTTAGAGTATGTTCGTTGACCCAATTCTGTCTGTTCCGGAATAGGAGTAATAATTCTCAATTCTTTCCTGTTTCACAGAACAACCAATATTTCTAGTTGAAAGTAATGACTGAGCGCGAGATAATGCTCAGTTGTGTTTTTTCCAGTTTTGCTGGAACTATCGCCAAGAAGATTTAACAAAGTTTTTATTCTGTTATTCTGTTCTTATTCCGGAATAGAGTCAATCGAACAAGCCCTTAGTCACACCAGCCTCGGTAACATCATCCTTAATCATACCAGTTATACCAGCCAGAGTCAAACCAGAGTCAAGCCAGCCTCAATCATATCAGCTTGAGTAACAACAACCTGAGTAATACCAGTCTGTGATGTATTATGCTATGTTTTGCAGTTCCTTGCTGTGCTGCGTTAGGTTGTGTTGCTATGGGTTAGTCATGCTTTGGTCAACGAGTTTTCTTACCGAGGTATCCGCAAGTGTTTCTCACGATCCGAGGGACAACATCCCCTACATGATCTTGCCAATTCTTGTTCTGTACGTCATATGACGTCAGTGGAATGAACCAATTACTATTCACGTCACCAGAGAGCCTTGTAAGAAACTGCTGGTTCTGAAATGAACACAGGATTGCCAGCAAATCACAATCGTCAACAAAGTGTTTCCATGGTTAGCAACTGTTTTCTACTTTACTTTGTCAAAATACATAGGAGAGCTTTTTTCCGTTTATGTAGTTGTAAGCTATTACAAGTTCATATTCAAAGGAATTTTATTAACAATAAGTTTGTTTTCTCCTAGAAAAAGCCAACACAATTTTTTAATCTCTTCTTTGGCGTTTCACTAGGTGTATGACTCTAATAATACTGCAATGTATGAAAGGAGGTAAAACACAGTAGCTAACAATTCATAGATAAGTAATAACAACAGTAAAACCAGTATCAATAATAATGATAATCGTAATAATAGCAACAGATACAACAACTAATGACATTGGCAAAGTTCTAAAATGTTTGAATTTCAGGATGTTAAGCTCTTTTTGCCTTTTGTGATTTTGTGTATAATTACTTCAGAAAGCATTTGGTCGATAACAGTAGAAACCTTTCGAATTTTGTGTTTGTATATCCTCATGTGACAAAATTTTGTAGGTTTTGGTTTAATTGATGTAATCGTCTGTGTGTCCGTAACTGAGCCTCATTTAGCCTCCTCACCATTTAAACTTACACTACTTTTTGAATAACAAACCTCTCGACGAAGCGATCGTTTTGAGCGCAGCGTGACGGTGATGATCTGGAACCCATCAGTTCGTAGAGACTCCGCTGCGTCTATCGCCGGCTGGAAATTGTCATTCGACTGCAAACCGTCGGTAATGATCGCCAATATCTAGAGAATGTTCATCTATAATGTTAGTTTATGAGTTTTCTTTTATTAAAAAGAACACTAAATGTTTCATTACTTTTAATAATTGGATTGGTGGACAAGTGTTTTTGTAGAAAAGTGGTCCTTACCTTTCGACTTCCATCACTAAGATTCAAAAACGCAGTTCTGATTGATTCCAGTCCTGTTTCAATTCTGGTTCGCCTTGCCTTGTTTTGCAGATTCTCAACTGCCGCTTCGAATGCGTTCATGTTGCCTCTTCCCTCCGAGTTAAAGGGTATGTCTAACTTCCCCTCCACACTGAACCTTTCAATTAAAATAACGGAACTTCACGTCAAAAATGAGTGCTTATTTTGAGGCCTGAGGTTGCGATGGCGTGCGTTTTCTTCTCATTAATGATTCAACCACAGAGAAAAGTCTGAAGCTGAACAGACAGAAATACTTGCTGCTACAACAATTACGCTAAGTAGGAAAAAAATAAAAAAACTATATAACTAACCAAATGGCTTACTCTTACTAAAGGTAAATGTTTATCCTATTTACCAAAAATAAAAAATTAGTTCGAACCTCCTAACCCAGAACGCCATTGCCCAGAAGCCCACCCAGATGTCTCATCTATTTATATAAATTAGTGTTGGATTTACTTTTTTTTAAAAAGGAAACGAAAAGTGACCTCAAAATCGACAGAAACCACCCATTGAAGAAAACAAGCTATGCCTCAATATGACATTTACTTGGAGCCTCCCTTGTCCTCCTTAGTCCACCCCTCCTTACCTCTTGGTCCCCCACCCCTTCCCATTCAACTACCATGGTCAAGTTGTTCATTCTAATTACATACGTAGCTACGGCGGCTTGTGTCCCCAGAGGCTGCAGGGTGAATCCTCTAGCCACCTCAAGCAAGACAAATTTCTGTTGGTTGAATATCTTCCTCGTCGTACCAGATGCGTCCAGGACAAAACCAAGAGTCACTCTACATGAAGCAGCTGTAGAATCAATAATTGAATAAATACTTTTTAATGACAGCAACCCATAAGGGGCTTATCAGTTCCATATTAAAAACAAACTGATATCATAAGTTTAAAAACCCCAACTGACATGAAGGCTGGCCAGAAGGCTATTTACACAAGCGTGACCGGCTAGCAGAGGACTCGAACCTCGGGGCTTCGAGATTGCGAGCCAACGCATTAAACCGCTCGGCCACGCTGCCTTCCTCAATTATCAGCAACAACGGCTGCAATTTTCCACAGGATCACAAGGCGCAGACTTTAAAACAGTTCTTTTAAAAGCTCTAGGTGAGACACATATTATCCCTTAACTTCAATAACTTAAAAAGTTCTTGCTTACTAATAGAATAACCGATACCTTATCTGACAAACTCGAAAACGAAAGTCCTGCGTTTGTAGCCTTTTTTTTAATCTACCTATATAAGTTACAATTAGAATACTCATTTCTGACTAGCATCTCTAGTTTCTCTACTTAACCTTAAGGTACCCCTTTTATGACCTCCCGAAGGTCCTTCTTTTGTGTCCTCTATAAGGCCCCTCCTGTTGCATATCTCCTTATGTTTACCCTCACATCGCCTAGACAATGCTTCAGTTACCTGGTTGAGGGCGTTTCCAACACGACAGTTCCACGCTTTTCTCAACTATTTGGTCGACGCCTTTGTTCCAGCCGTACAACACTCCCATTTCTCGACCTCCAAGTGGAACAAATTGGTCCAGGTAGAAAAAGTCTGGGTTTCTTCCAAGTGTAATTACAATAATTTTGACATTCTGTTGTTTTAGGAAACTAGAAAACAAATGTAATCACCAGTTAGAGATAATTTTGTGTCTCATTCAGAAGAAACAAATAACCTTCAAACAGCTAAACAAGAAAAGTCAAACGGTTTAGAAGCTGGGATACGAAGGCCAAAGAGTCTACCTATACACCAAAAAAGCCTAGTATTTTTACTAACAAACCAGTCCAAGTCAAGGAGAAACAAGGCTAACTTGATCCGTCCTGTGAGTAACATTTTTAGGTGTGGTTTCAAAATATCTAAAAGGACCTGCCTTCATTCGAAGTAACAAGTAAGCAACATTCAGTTTTAAGGAAAAAACATCATCTTAACCCCTTTCTCCATGTCACTCATTGTATGGATAAATTGGAAGACAGAATCTCCAAAAAGAGAACTTAAACAATCGTTGAACAAAGTCCCTTTTAGTAGACCTTCACTTATTACAGTTTGTTTGCTTGTTAGCAATTCCAAATAAAAGTTGTCATTGATATCCAAATATAAGGAAACTATAGAATGGTCATAAAAATGCAACCTGCCACTTTTCAAAAGCGCTTAGAAGAAATTAAATGCTTTTTTGAGTATAACTTCATATTATTGTTTCAAACACTTCAGTTCATGTTTTGAACAAAAATGTTTCAGATGTTAAATGGTCATTATAAGTTTCTGGTTACATGGTTGACGATTAGATGAATAAGTTTTACCCAACGATCTAAATCAAGACCTGATAAACATGATAGCATGACATGGGCTCAGCCCATGATCTAATTTTAGATTGTATGACTTCTACCCATTTAGATTAAGAGACGATGGTGTCAACTATTAGTACAATTTGAGAGCAGTATATCTTTGTTCAAGCCTTACCATAAATCATTAAACTTAAGAGCTCTTATCACCTTCCTTAACAAATGCTTTCTTCAAAAATAAATTTGGTATTTCACCTGTTTTGGTAGATCTTAACGATCTAAGAGTAATAGTTCTCATCAGTGACTACTATTGTTTCGTGCATTACCTGTCTTCTCAGAAATGTTGCTTTAACAAAGACTAATTTTATAAGCAATTTTAAAGCCTTGCTTAAATTTTTGATTTCAAAAGTATTGCTTGTGAAGAACTTATTCCATTATTTTACTACATAAAACTTTGGTATAAAGCAACCTTTACCTGTTCTTGATGATGTTTCTTCTAATGCTAATACGTTATCGGTTTTTTCAATCAAGAAACCCATCCAACAACTCCTTTCGACAATAACTCACCTGGCCTCCTCTTTTATGTCCGCTTGAAGCTTAGTCGTGTGCCACTGTGCTTGGAGGCCATCTGTTATTACGAAAAGAATCTTCTGCCTTGGAATCTGACTGAATGGAAACCCATTACCAAAGAGCACTTCGTTCGCTTCTCTGAGCGCTTTGAGAAGATCCGTTCTTCCATCTAGAGCCGAGTAGTAAGGGATTATTATCACAATGGTGGTCAAGCTAACCGGCGAGACTAATCGTAATCGATAAAATCAGCCCCATCGGTATCAAAAGGAATTGATCAATTGATGTAAATTTATATTCACAATTTTTTCCCAAAATCAGTCGATATTTGTCAAGTTTATGGATTTTATCATTTTTGCACTTTCCTAACCAAAAGCAGTTTTTGTTATGGCACAAAATTTGCAAAAAAATAAAGGTTAGATATTTCTTCAGATTTTGAAGTGTTGCTTTTGACTCCTAAGACGAGATCAAGACCTTAACGCAGTTTGTTTGTCAATGTAAGAACATGAATACAGAGAAAACATCGTTAAAAGATCAAAACTAGTTTTACATAATGAACACATAGTGTGTGATCTTGGGAGTGCGGAAGTTTTTGTATCAAACTATAAATTACATGAACTTCTCTCAAGATGATAAAGTTGATAGAGTTAATACTATAGACTGAAAAGTCAATAAATGATGATTTCTCACAATTTTTTGTACCTTCTTAATTTTTTTCTCTATTTTCTTAATATTTTTCTTTATCAATTTTTAACGATTTCCGATAAAATCAACTGAATGTTATCGGTTTTATCATGGGCTAACTTGTCAAGTCAGGTAGTCTACGTGGTTCCGACTGTGCAAGTTAGATTATAACAACAACTGAAATTATCGATAAGGGATGTAACTTTTAACGAAAGCAAGCTTAATTTATCTCCAATTAGCGGACTTAACAAACTTCTAATCATTAGGGTTGTCCGATTCATAAACGACCAAACTTCAAATCCTTCCATATACAAAACCTGCGGGATTTGAACACGGAAACATTGCCGGCAAATCCCCATTACCTAACGGCCAACCAACTTAGTAATGACAATTCCTTGACTTTGATCCTGTTCAATGACAAAATAAATAAAAGGTATGCTTGCACCTTTATAACTTTATGCTAACTCTTTACATCTACCAGTTTAAACAGATGCCATTTGTGTTTTAATAAGAAGTAAAAAAGGCAATACTTATGTGGGGGATCTCGTTGAGGTACTTGTTAAACCCTTCTCGTTGTGAAATCTGACCAATGCGAAGATTTGTCACTGCGGTGTCACTGAAAGTAATGAGACCAGCCTGCGAACCTCCAACTTTTACGTCAAACTCACTTACAATACCCTGGATAATCTCAATTTCCCGCTGGTGATAAACATACGTGCTCGCAGATAGATCAAGAATAAACCCAAGGCTTGCCGGCTTGCAGGCTTTGAAGAAAAGAAAAGGTTATATTAGTGAAGGAAAGAAGTTTTTACTGGCCTGGTCAGTCTAAAGTTTTTCTCGCAAAACATTTCGGTTTGATGACTTTGAACTATACGATCAAAATTGATTAATCTTAAACTTTTTTCAGTTTGAAAAATAAAAAACATATCATTAAGAATAAGTCAAGATTGCAGAGTAAAGCATGGTTTACTCTTGATTGCTTACGATAGCCGTATCGCTGAAAATACTGCCAGCAATCGTCAGCGATTATATGAAAACACTTTTCAACAATTGGGCGATCGTCAGTAGTCGTCACAATTTATATGGAAACACTTTGCAGCGATCGAGCGTTGGTCAGGGATCGTCAGCAATCCTACGATGTAGTGGTTCCAGCTATCCGGCGATGGAATGTGGTCATATGGAAACTAGGCTTTACTAGACATAAACATTTCATTCGCGTACGCAGTGGAGGTGCACAGGGTGCACGTGCACCCCTCCCCCCCCCCCCTACCTGGAGAAAAAGTTCCGCTCAGAAACGTCCAAAAGAGATTAAAAAGTTTTGCCCAATTACGTGAGCAAAAAAGAATGCGCGTTCCGCTCAGATACGACAAGATTAAATCGAAAAAAGTCGGGAAAAAAAGAGAAAAGTAAAGACAAGAGATAAAATTAAAAAGAGGATTTCCGTTTGTTGGAAACACAAATTATAAAGAATCTTTTGTTCACGTTTACTCACTATTTTTGTTGTTTTGGAAAAAAATAAACAAGTGATCATTTCTTTTATATTTGCTTTTTATCATTTATCGCACTGTATCTTACATTTTTAAACCACTGTACAGATCCAGCGGAAGCGGTCCAAACGTTTTATAAAAATCATAAGTGTATACATTAATAAGGTGATATCTTCTGACAAGTGATATTTTCAATAAGTTGCGACAACGACATTCAACCTACCTACTTGGGATAGCGACACTCGAATTGGAAATTATCAATATTTCGTCAGCAATAGAAATCAAAAGGTTTGCAACGTCCCGTTTCAAAACGAAATATTTGGATATATCTACTACTCTATACTGAAATAAACATCAATTTGATGTTAAACACGTGCAATTTTCACCGTAAATTTTGGTTCGTGTTTCTTCAAGTCTCTCTGAGAATACGCAAAATGTGCATTCAAGAGAAGCTAAATTTCAAAATTTCCCGGGGAAGCATGCCCCCGGACCCCCTAGTGTACTCGCGCCTTCGGTGCTCGATCCTATTTTTCCCGAACTAACTCAAAACCTTTTCTATAAATATCATAATTATCCACGACTAGCTCCCGCATGGCCTAGTTGCTCTTGACCAGATTGTAGTGTAATGATCATACGCTCTTAATGTTATCGATTTGAGTCCCACCAACGAAGTCAGGAAACTTTGTTCTCTATGTTCTCCATTCCCGTGCCAGAGTTGTAACTCAAGGTGAATCTGATCAGTTGAGGTATAAACAGAACAAAATCTTACTACACCTGTACCCTCTACTGAACAGCCAAAATTACATTAAATAACCGTACAAGCGTTCTTTAAAGCCTGAAAAGGCAAGTAAGTGAAGGTAAGAAAAAAACACTGAGATAACTCTGATAAACATTTCTGTCTGTTTTTGAAGCGTTGGCCAGAACATTTTTTAACACTTCCATTTTTACAGTTTGTCGAAAAAACAATTCCCAGATATTTAACAACTATCCCCCGAAGTGGAGGTGAATAGTGAAATGTATTCTACCGAGCCGCGAAGCGGCGAGGTGAATATTTTTCACTAGGCACCGACACTGAGGGGGATAGTTGTTTTAGTATTAACCAAACAGGTGGGTTTTGTGCTTGCAGGAGTAGCTTCTACGTTCATTTGACGAATTTCCTCTTCCGCGGCAGTGGCAAAATAAGCTGCCATTTTGAAAATTTTGTCTGGAGTTGAATATCCTAGGATACACCGTGTCTGATGAACCAATCAGAGCGCGTGAAAAGTGCTATCCACCTGTTTGGTTAATACTAATGATAAATAGCAAATCAAACCATTAAAATACGGAAAACAATTAACGTTGCGGGGAAAAATGAATGGCGAAAGGTACTATCTCAACTTTGGAAAAAACGTTTCTAAGCTATATTTTCATACATAGATTTAAGAAAAAGTCACTTGTTTTTTAGCAAATACCAAACACTCCATTCGCTGCTATCTCACCTGAAGGAGGCTGTTTTGTTGTCTCTGCAAGTAAAAGAATCGACCAATTGACATCTGATTAGTACGTATAGTATTTCGTCAATTAATGAAGTACTTTGGTGGACTTGGCAGCAGTTAACAAAGATACATACAATAAATTAAAAACCCATCAAATTTGAAACACAAAAAAGTAGTCACACAGTCGTTGAAAAAAAAATTAAAATGGCCATTTATGGTAATAGTGTGTGTATACCGTTGTTTCAAAGTTGAAAGACTTTAAAAAGCAAAAATTTTTCCGGTTATTATCCCATCAATTTTTTAAGTGCAAGTTTTCTTTCAAATATAACCCTCCTATACATTTAGGACCATATGGCACAATTTTTTCAACGTTCAGCTCAAAGCTACTTAATTTCCTGTGTTTTTCTGTGTCATAGTTCTTTTTTTAAGTGAAACTAATCAAATCCATGACCATCGATACTACTAAATCGCCTCAAAGATCAAGCATTATCTTAGCCGTTATCAAAAACATTCCTTAAAAAATGGTCCAAAATATAAAACATACAACTAATCTTTTTGTTTATCTGAATAAATGCAGCTGACAGCATATTAGTATTCTATCAATTTTAGCAAAGAGATTTTTAATATTCTTTTTTCAAAATTAATAAAATAATGTTTCTTATTTTACTTTGCAGAAGGCCCAACCATTTTGAAGTGTATGACAATGCTACAGAATATAACATGCCGCTTGTATGGAGAAAATTTTCAAGCATGATGATCCAAGCGAACTTACCTGGAGCAGGAGGCTGTGTTGTCGTTGTTTCTGTGAGGAAAACAAATCAAACGTTTTTACTTCAGTACCCCAAGAAACACTGAGCCTGCTAAAGAACAATGATTTGGAAAAAGTATAGTTTCAAATCTTTTGGTCCAAACCAGCTCACCTGGAGGGGGTTGTGTAGTGGTTGTTTCTGTGAGAAGAACTAAATTGAACGTTAATACCTAATTTGGGAAAACACTGACTTTGTTGAAGAACAAGCTTTTGAAAAAAAAATGTTTCAAAGATTATGGGGGAGTCTGTGTAGTGGTTGTGTCTATGAGAAGAAATCAATTGAGCGTTAATACCTATTGCGGGAAAACACCGACATTGGAGAAGAACAAGCTTTTAAAAATGGTAAAGTTTCAAAGCTTATGGTCCAAAAAGCTCACCTGGGGGAGGCTGTGTGGTAGTTGTTTCTGTAATGGAAACAAATCGATCGAGCGTTAATACCCGTAGCATGCAGGATATCATTGAACTAACACTAAAGAACTTTCTTTTACAAAGAGTAAAAGGTTGAAGTTTTATGGTCCAAACGAACTCACCTGGAGGAGGCTGTGTTGTCGTTAGTTCTATGGGAGAAATCAATTGAGCGTTAGTAGCTACAGTGGGAAAACATTGAACATGTTAGGACAAAGTTTTATCTAACCAAGTCTACTGAAGAACGTATAAAGAGCAGCGTGGCTGCGTTTCTTGGAAAAAATCCAAACGTTTTTGAAAGGAAAGGTTTTAACAGCAATAAATGATACCATCTGCAGCGGAAAACACGGATTAATTTTTTTTTTGTTTAATTTTCTGAATATTGTGCGTCATTTTTGATTGTTTAAACGTGTTCACATGTATATCGTATAGGAAACAAGTAGTATTAATTCTTCATAGCAGAAACATTGAGCTTGTTTTACTTAGCGTTTGTCTATAGTTAAAACGTTTTAATAACAATAATAATTCACCAACTCTTCCTTTCAATTCTCATAATAAAGCACATAAAATGTAATCATTATTGTGATATATCTACGGCTGAATGAGCGAAGCGAAATGAAAGAGATGATAAGTAGTTTCTTGAATTCCCAAGCAAGTTTCACGTCAAGGCGTGTTAGCCGAAGTTGTTAGAAGGTGATGGAATGTGAGGTGAAAGAATATAAAGACGCTAGTATATAAGGTGCAACTAAAAGAGCTAGCGAGTTACTGTGGTTTTTAATTTAGAGCGGATCATTTACATTCGGACTTTAGTATGATTGGCTTGTTTCAGTCGTCATGTGAATCTTTAATAGATAGGGCTGGCCTTTAAGGAGTTTCGCGAGCTGGGGTATCCAATCCCTGGGGAGTGACTTATTGGTTTGTTTAAACATCGATTATCCGATGGTTAAAGACTCATTGTAAAGTAGCAGTAAAGTTTGTTCTCATAAGTTGCTAATAAAATGGTTGTGCTCTGTTTCTGCTCGACCGCACCGCAGTTAAGTGTCTGTCTCTTTGGGTGCGGGGAATTCAAGAATATTAGTTAACAGTGTAAACATTGATTCGGAACACAACTGTCTCTTTAAACGACGTAACGATGACGACAGTATTTGATACCATAGCATTTACTTTCAAGAAACATCAAAGAGTAAACTAAAACGGTTTTTTAACCAGCTCACCTGGCGTAGGCTGTGTAGTAGTTGTTTCTGTGAGAAATAAAATCGTTTGAGTGCTCAAGGTTACAGTGGGAAAACAATAAATGTGCTAAAGAACAAATTCGTTCAAAGAGTCAATTTAGATAGATAGACGCCTTTATTTAAAATTAAAATAGAATTGCCTCAGGGTAGTCCTATCAGGATAGCTAAAAGCTTTCCTGCTATCAAGAAGAGCCCTGAGGTAAAAGTTACATTTATTAAAACTATTGGAATATATACATATGTATAAAAACTAATGATAACTTAACTGATATAAAATTCACCGAAAACCCAGACCCACATTTAGATACTCGCCCCTTACCCCTACCCGCCCATCCCCCGACCCGGTACTAAATTCTAACCTTATCTGACCCAAACGTATGACAAAACAAACAAGTTCTTTCAAAGAAAATTTTAAGAACTTTTTGTTAAACCAGCTCACCTGGAGGAGGCTGTGTAGTAGTTGTTTCTATGTGAGAAACAAAAAGGGTTTTAGCTTGTAGGCTGCAGTAAAAAATAATTGGTTAAACTATAAAATTCTTTTTTAAAAAGCAAAGATTGAAAAAATATTTTCAAACCAGTTTACCTGGAGGAAGTTGTGTAGTAGTTGTATCTGTCAGAAGTAGAAATAATTAAAGCGTTAAAGGCCACAGTGGCAAAAAATAGTGTGCTTAAAAAAGATTTCTTTCTTAAAGTCAAGTTAAGACGTTGGTTGTTAAACGAGCTTACCTGGAGGGGGCTGTGTAGTAGTTGTTTCTATGAGCAAAAGAAATATTTTAGCTTTAGAAATTACACTGAGTGAAAAACATTGAATGTAATGGTATTGTAAAACCAACTCACCTGGAGGTGGCTGCCTAGTAGTTGTTTCTATGAGCAATAAAAAATCATTTTAGCATTAGAAGCTACAGTGGGAAACATTGATTTTGAGTGTATTATACAACTGGCTCACCTGGAGGAGGCTGTGTAGTGGTTGTTTCTAGAACGAGAAGAAATCAACAGACAATTAAAACATACAGCGGTAGGACATTCTTACAATTCATCGAATTTCTTAAAGCTTTTTACCATCATATATAACTGATGAAGTTTTACAATTATGCGAGCAGGTAAATACTGTGTATCTTCGCAATTCCGTGTACTATGATCCATACAGTAGCAACGAAAGAGAAAATGAGCCTGAGCATTAAACCTGATAATGGCTAAATCATTTTAAAGTGTAAAGTTACTTAGAAAATAACAAACTTTTTGAGCGTTAGGTTCTGCAGCTGGAACTAAACCCTGTTTCATAACACACGAGCAGTTCCTCAAAATGGACTTCTATTCAAAACGAACTATAACTTGGAGGACTGTGATGTAGTTGTTTCTATGAGAGGAAATTATTCGAGAGGTTAGTTTCTAAAACGGGAAAACAAGAAGTTTGCTAAAGACCAAGTCCTTTCATAGAATATAAATTTATAAGAAATCAGAAGTCAATAACAAAATAAACTGGTCAATCTTAAAATTTGCAAAAGCTTACTCCGCTGGTAATAAACAATGCAACCTCTGCCTCAAGAAAAAATTTTGCATTTTAAAGCAAAAAGACAGTATCCTTAACAACTGACAGTGTATTTAGTATTCTACCACATTTGACAAAATGTTTTATAGTATTCTTTTTCTAAAATAACTTCAATAGTCTTTCTCATTTTACTTTGCAGAAGTGTATGACAATGCTACAGAATATAACATACCGTCTGTATGGAGTAAAGTTTTAAGGCTGTTGATCAAAACAAACTCACCTGGAGGGGGAGGTTGTGTTGTTGTTGTTTCTATGAGGAAAACAAACCAGACATTTTTGCTTACCCCAAGAAACACTGAGTCTGCTAAAGAACAATGATTTGCAAAAAGTAATGTTTCAAAGATTTTGGACCTAACCGGCACGCTCACCTGGAGGGGGTTGTGTAGTGGTTGTTTCTATGAGAAGAAATCAATTGAGCGTTAATACATGTACCTATAGCGGGAAAGCTTTTGCAAAAGAAAGTTTCAAAGCTTATAGTCCAAACCAGCTCACCTGGCGGAGGCTGTGTGGTAGTTGTTTCTATAATGAAAACAAATCAATCAAGCGTTAATACCGACTGCAGGATAACATTTAATGTGATAAAGAACTTTTTTTACAAAGGGTAAAGGCTGAAGTTTTATGGTCCAAACAAACTCACCTGGAGGGGGCTGTGTTGTCGTTGGTTCTATGGAAGATATAAATTGAGCGTTAGTAGCTACAGTGAGAAAACCTTGAACCTATTAGAACAGAATTGCATTTATGGAATCTGTGAACAACGTAGTGGCAAAATGGTTGCATTTCTAGAAAAATTCCAAACGCTTTTGGCAGAAAAGGTTTAAACAGCAATAAATAATGGCATCTTCAGCGGATAAACGATGAAAAGTTCATGCAGAATATTTAGTTCTGCTCCAGTTTTGATTGTTTTTGAACATGCTGTATTGTATCGGAAACAAGTAGTATGATTTCTTCATAGCAGAAACAATGTATATTTTTAACTCAGCGTTTGTCGTTATATAATTAAGACATTATAGTGACGCCATTTCACCGATTCCTTCTTTTAGTTTTCAAAATAAAGTACATTAACTGTAATTTGTATTACAAGTTATCAGTAAAAACATTGAGTCGAAACGCAGCAGTCTATTAGAAGTCTAAAATGATGTTACGATGCCTACAGTGTTTAATAAAATAACATTTACCTACAACAACAGCAAAGAGTAAATGTAAACGTTTATTTTCTTAACCAGCTCACCTGGTGTAGGCGGCGTAGTAGTTGTTTCTATGAAAAGAACAAATCATTTGAGTACCCAAGGTTACAGTGGGAAAAACAACAAACGTGTTTAAGAGAAAATTTCAAAAAGTCAATTTGAAACGTTTGTTAAAAGAAACAAATTATTTCAAAGAAAAATTTAAAAACTCTTTTTGTTAAACCAGCTCACCTGGTGGAGGCTGTGTAGTAGTTGTTTCTATTAGAGGAACAAAAATTTTTAGCTTGTGGGCTGCAGTGGAAAACATTTTGTTAAGCCACAAAACATTTCTATCGAAAAGATAAGATTGTAAATTTTCAAATCAGATCACCTGGAGGAGATTGTGTAGTAGTTGTTTCTGTGAGGAGAAGAAACCATTTAAACGTTAAAGGCCATAGTGGAAAAACGATTAGTGTGCTAAAAAGAGCAAATTCTTTCCAAAAGCCAACATTTTTCATTAAACGAACTCACCACGAGGAGGCTGTGTAGTAGTTGTTTCTATGAGCAAAAGAAATCATTTTAGAATTAGAAGTTACAGTGGAAAACATTGATTGTGAGTGTATTTTAAAACAGCTCACCTTGTGGAGGCTGCGTAGTGGTTGTTTCTACAACAGGGAGAAACCAACAGATAGTCAATACATACAGCGGTAAAGCATTTTTACGAACCTTTAACTTTCTTAAAGCTTTTTTTTACCACTTGTGGGAGATTTCCTAGAATATTTTATCAAAATCACGTTCTAAGGTTGTTTAACAGGTGGAATTATACAATGTCTTTGCGGAGCAAGCAAGTAAATACTGCGTATCTTCGCGATGCCGACTGCATGTAACAACATCATTGTAGTGGCAGGGAAAGATAAAAGGTCCTGAGCGTTAAACCGGATAATGGCAAAACTCGCTTCGAGGGGGCTGTGTAGTAGTTGTTTCTATGAGCAAAATAAATCATTTTAGAATTAGAAGCTATAGTGCAAAACATTGATTGTAAGTGAATTGTAAAACCAGCTCCCCTGGGGGAGGCTGCGTAGTGGTTGTTTCTATAACGAGGAGAAATCAACAGATAGTCAATAGTCAATACATACAGCGGTAAAACATTTTTACAAACTTTCCACTTTCTTAAAGCTTTTTTTACCACTTGTGGAAGATTTCCTAGAGTATTTTATCAAGTTCACGTTCTAAGTTTGTTTAACAGATTGAATTGTACAATGTCTTTGCGAAGCGGGCAAGTAAATACTGCGCATGACTACTCTGCTTCGCGATGCCGTGTAACATCATCATTGTAGTGGCAGGGAAAGAAAAAAGGTTCTGAGCGTTACACTGGACAATGGCAAAACTCACCTGGAGGGGGCTGTGTAGGAGTTGTTTCTATGAGCAAAAGTGAAATCATTTTAGTTATAGAAGCTTACAGTGGAAAACATTGATTGTTAGTGTATTGTCAAACCAGCTCACCTGGGCGAGGCTGCGTTGTGGTTATTTCTATAGCAACGAGAGACATTTTTACAAATATTATTTTATTAAAATCACGTTCTAAATCTGTTTGACAGATGGAATTACTAAATGCCTTTGCGGAGCGAGCAAATAAATTCTGCGTATTCTTCGCGAGCTGTGTAATGACATCATTGTAGTGGCAGGGGAAGATAAAATGGGTCTGAGCATTAAACCAGATAATGGCAAAACCATTTCAAAGTGTAATTAGAAAAAGAAACAAACTATTTGGGTGTTAGTTCCTGTAGCTGGAAACAAAACCTGGTTCCTTGACGCATGAAAAGTTTAAAACGAACAAATAAAGTTTCACAGTTGAGGGTTGAAACAAACTCACCTGAAGAAAACTTTGAGGTGCTACAGCTCTGTAAGGACGTTAGAGGCTTATATAGTGGAAAACATTGAACGTACTAAATAGAACACTTTCCTAGAATGAAGTTTCAAATTTGACAGTTCAAGCAAACTCAACTAGAGAAAGCTGTGTGGTAGTTTTTTGTGTTAGGAAAACAATTCGATTGATTGTTAGAAGCTACAATGAGAGCTCATTGAAAAATGAGGAAGAAATTGATTGACGTAAAGTCGAGGTATGTTTTACCTCCACTTTAACGAAAAAATTACTTAACGAATTTTTTTTTCTGTCTCAATTTTAAAACGTAGCAACTTTCGTTCTGATAATAAAAACAAACAGTTGACACGGGTTATACTAAAGAGTTGTTCTTTAAAACTGATTTAAAAGTTATAACACTTTAGAGTGAGCACCTACGGCGAAAAACATTGAAACTGTTTAAGTAGAATTGTTTGTCAAGTAAACTACACGGTTAAAAAGTTTGTTACAAGTTTGTTACTTTGTTATTGTCGTGAATATTGATTGATAATATCCACGTATTGGGGAGATTAAATTAAGTCGTGGTCAAATAAACTTAGAATTCCACAAACTTTATTTTTCTAACGTAAGCTTCGTGAAACAAACAGGCCAATCGTATTATAGAATATGGTGAAATATGAAAAAAAATTATCTATCCAGTATGTGAAATTGCCTCTGGGTGAAAAAAAACAGAAATTTATTTATGCTTTTAGTTTCGTAAAAAAATTCCAACTTCCAACACGAACCTTTTGGTTTGAATTATAGTCGTGGTCTGGAAAACTAAATGTATTATGTTCTTTCCTACTGTTTGGTTAAGTTGTGTATTAAGCGACATTTCATGAAGGCTTTCTCGTTAAAAAAAGCAAGGAATTTTAATGAATTATATAATGTTGTAGTTTATGAGCTAATGCGAAGTCGGAACTTTGAATTTTCTCTAAGAAAACATGCATTGCCAAACTAAAACTTTTTATTTAGTATTTTATATCTATTTAAAGAGCAAAGGGTAACGTTTCAAGATTTATGATCAAATTTAGCTCATCTGGAGAAGACTTTGTATTTGTTTTTTTTTTAAAATGAAAAGGTTGAATCGTTTGAGAGTATCTACTGATGCAGTACACTTTCCTGTTGAAGAGCAAAATTTTTGCAAAGCGTAAATTTTTGGTGTAAATAGTCAAACCAGGTCACCTGGAGGAGGCCGCGTTGTGGTCGCTTCTAAGAAGTAATCAAAAACAACTTATCGTTACTACCTGCCGGCAATGCATGGGAAAACCCCACCTTTTAACAACTCTTAAAAATATCATTTACAACCGTTTTATATAAAAAATTTTTAAAAGTATCTTCTACTGCCATCTTATATACAAAATCTTTTAGAAATATCATTCAGATCAGCACCATCTTATAAACAAAATCTTGTGCACATATCATTTGGAACCATCTTGGAACATACAAGATCTTTTATAAGTATCTTTGAGCAACATCTTATACACAAAGTCTTTTAGAAGTATTTTTTAACACCACCTTATACACAAAATCTTTTAGAAGTATTATTCAGCACCATCTTATAAACACAATCTTTTAAACGTATCTTTAGAACCATCTTGTAATATACAAGATATTTTTAATAGTATCTTTTAGCATTGTTTTTAAAACAATGTCTTTTAGAAGAAACTTCTAACACCATCTTATACACAAAATCTTTCAGAAGTATCATTCAGCACCACCTTATCAACAACATATTTTACACGTATCGTTTAGAACTATCTTATAATATAAAAACCTTTCACAAGTATCTTTTAGCAGAATCTTATATACAAAGTCTTTTAAAAGTATCTTTTAATTTAACATCATCTTACATACAAAATCTTTTAGAAGTATCATTCAGCACCATCTTATAAGCAAGATCTTTTTCACGTATCGTTTAGAACCATCTTATAACATACGATATCTTTTATAAGTGTCTTTTAACACCATCTTATATACAAAATCTTTTAGAAGTATCATTCAGCACCATCTTATAAGCAAAATCTTTTAGAAGTATCATTCAGCACCATCTTATAAGCAAAATCTTTTTCACGTATCGTTTAGAACCATCTTATAACATACGATATCTTTTATAAGTGTCTTTTAGCACCATCTTATATACAAAGTCTTTTAAAAGTATCTTTTAATTTAACATCATCTTACATACAAAATCTTTTAGAAGTATCATTCAGCAAGTTACAAGTTAGTTACAAGTTACAAGTTTATTATTATTATATACACATTTTTTACAGAGCTACACTACCCGCAAATAGCAAAGGCTAATCTAGGCGGGT
>JAOBRG010099327.1:0-20062 GCA_027574985.1 Umimayanthus nakama | reverse complement strand
TATTCCAAATTTTGAAAAGAATTTTTTATGAAAACTATTAGCTGAAAAGGAAGGTATTTTAAAATGGGGGTATAATTACTCTAATATACTACTCCCGGTAACTCGAACTCAAGATAACTCGAACCTTTTTCTATTTCCCCTGAAGGTTCGGGAGTCAACTGTACCCGCAGTTTTAGCGAGATTCATCAGTTCCGTGTCAACACAGGTTGCCGAGGGTTGTCCAGATGTTCGCTGCCATTCGAGTTAAATCAATAAAGTTGTCGTGAAGTGACATATTGTCGCCATATCTTTTGACTAAATGTAAATGTTGTTCACAGTTAAACATACTAAATTGTCCAGCTAACGTCGTTGGCATTCTTGAAAGTTTTCATTTGCCATTTTTCACTCGAACCCACAGAAAGCATGTGCTCGCAGAATTTGACAGAACACTTGTTCAACTGCGCATACGCGCCGATTTTCCGCCCTGTCAACGGGGCGGCCCTTGAATCACACGTCCTTCAGGGGTTTCTGCGCGTTGCGCCACCCATTCTTTCTAGCGCCCTGGAAATATCAACTCCACATGATGTCAACAACATACTTCTCTTCTTCTTCTCTTATTTTTTTCTTTTGTATACGAGAAAGGAACAATCGCAGGAGCAGCACTGTTATTGTTGACAAAGTTGTTACTGTTATGTTACTAATAAATATATTCCAGAGAAAACAATCGTTATAGCTTTTGATTTTAGAAATGGAAACAACAAATACCGAGCGCATGACTGCACAGGCAGTGTCTGGCAATTTTGAGGTTTCTTGCGGTTTTTCAAATTAAGCAAAATCAGAGTGTGGAGTTAAATAGATTTGCAGTGGGCGAAAATGGCAATTGAAACAGGAGAAACCAGCTTCACAAGATAAATGTTGACCAAGGTACGACTTGTTTGTCTCGAGAACAAGTCTGGAATTTCATTGTTCAAACGGTTCAGTTTATACTTATGGGCGATGTACAGTTGGATGTAAAGCATGATATCCAACGTCTCTGCAGCGATTTTTAGTTTCCGTTGTAAGTCTATTCAAGTACTACAAAGAGTATGTAGAGGGAATCGATTGCAATGAGCACGGAGTTATTGAAAGCGTCCTCGATAAATGGTGTTTTAAAGCCAGCCACGTAATTTGAAATTGAGACGGGTACTGATTTAAAATAAAGAAGGCCAGACTGCGCTCCAAAATTTACCAATTTACACACAAGGATTTTATCGCTTTTGTTCGACTTTTGATTCCTACTTTGTTATCAAGGAGTTTCCAGCGTTTTCTTTTGCATTGTGTTATAGCACGCTACATATTATTCAATAAAAGAAACGATTTGTAAATAATGGAGAACAGGTCTGTTGTCACTGACAGCATGCATTGCGAGGCTGACCGATTTTCTAGCTACGCCTTCTGAATTCCGTCTACGCAGTTAAATGTCCACGCAAATTTTTCTCCACAAATCCGTTCCTCCAAAACAACTCATGATTCATTGCGCTTGCCTGTGCCGTACCTGTGTATAGTTAAAGAAGTCAAACATGTCTATCCCAAAATGGCGACTCTCGTTACTACGCACTGCAAAGTCGTTCACGTGCAATTTCACATATGCCGGATGTGACGTATTCGCATCAAGTTTACCTCCGTCTACAGTCCACGGGCTACACTCAGTCCACACCGCAATAACTCATTCATTGCACATGCGCATGGATGAGTTTAAAAAATGAAATAATAAATTATATTTCTGAATTCAAGTATTTGAAAAATGCAAATTGAAAATTAATTTGTGCTTCTTAATCGGTCCGTGTAACGAACCACAGTTTGATAATTATTTAATAAGAAAAAATCAAAACAAACAAAAATGACAAAAAATTGGTTTCGTTCTATTTTTGTTTTGACTTTTGGTTCTAAAAAATAAAAATTGAATAAATTCTTAATTTCTTTTTTTTCTTTTGAGATTGAAAAATGAAAATTGAAAGTTTCCATATTTTATTTTTCAATTTGGTTCCATGCAAGGAGAGATTTCAAAAATAAAAATTGAGCCTTTTTTCTCAATTTTCAATTTTGCTTTTTGAGACTCGTTTAAATGCCAGAACGTTTTTACGTCGGGGTGGGTGGGATTTTGCGCCACGGGTAGGTACCGAAGTAGCATACTTTACTCGTGTGGGTAGAGTGGGGAAATGTTCATGAAAGCAGAACGCAAAAAGGGCACCAAATTGAATGACTACGGTGTACCACTTTACTGAATTAGAACGGCACCTTGTTTGGTCGAGTATGGCTAAAACTTCAAGCGGTTTAGATCCTTATGAAAGCGTAGTTAGGGAGCTTGTTGAACGGGATAATTTTACTCTTTGCGAGGTTGGAAAATACTTAACTGATAATGTTGGTATTGAACGAGGATGCTCAGAAAGAAATTTCGAGGATTTCTGTTGTGCGAGGAATATTTATCGTTTTGACAGGGGACCGAAGAATGTCACAACTGGAAATCGATAATACGATCAGAGAGCTTGTGCATGAAGTAAGTAGCTACAATTTTTCTACCGTTTAACGGCTTACTGTTCTTCAGCTTATTTGAAGCTTTAATATTAGAACATTTGTCGTTGAACGTTTTAAGCGCAACCTAGCTCGATCTAGGGGGCCGGTACCAAAAAATGTTCATGTCTATCATTTAGTTAAGATTTTTGGTAGTCTCAGTTTCTCTAGAAGATATCTGTTTAGTATTATTATTAACAAATAAATCTTAAATGAAAACCCAGCCAAGATAAGAAATTGTAAACTTTAACAAAGGTACAAATAAAGGATTGTTGTTGTTGTTCATACATTAGAAAATATACACTGGAAAATTATGTGTCAGTGGATGGTACTACGAATAAGATAGAGGACTCCCAAGGTTCCGTGTATACCAACATTAAAAGGTCACATTATCAAACCAGCTATAACTGAGTACACGCTTTTTCAAAAGAATCAGCTGTTTTTGCTAAGGTAGTAGTACCATCGGCCCATATAGACCAGATTTTCCGAAGATAACGTCACAGGTTTCCTGGCTTCTCATTGGTGGAGAGCATCTTCGGAAAATCTTTGGAAGACTTCGGAAGTCTTCGGAAGTAATCGATACATCTTATGAAATTTCCGAAGATGACGTTACAGCGATCCTGGCTTCGGATTGGTTCGTCCGAAGGGGTGAGGAGGTCCTGGAGACGAACTAGAGGTGCTAACGTCACGGCACCTGTCAATCAAATGGGGGTTGCAGATTGGTGGAGAGGGATGACGTCATGGCCCGGGAGAAAAAGTCAGGGAGTGGTGGGTGAGGAGCAGAAAAAAAGCAGGGATGGGTGGGTTGGGGAGCAGAAAAATATCAGGGAGGGGTGGGTGAGGAGCAGAAAAAAGTAGGGAGGGGTGGGTGGGTCAAAAAAAATGAATAAATAAAAAATAGAAAAGTCAGGGGTCAAAAAAATGAAAAAATAAAAAAATAAAAAATGAATAAAGGAGACCACACGGGGTGTTTTGGTATACTCCACGGTGTTTTATTGACTATGTACAAGCGATTGGAAAAAGGACAAGGTCGGGATTCGAACCCGAAATTCCAAGGCCACGGCACGGCGTGTTACCATTGACACTACCTTGTGTATTGAAAGCACCCTTGGCTGGACTCGAACCGGCGCCCCGTGGATTAAAAGTCCACCGCTCTATCTACTGAGCTACAAGGGTATCTGGTGACTAGAACAGGAAAAAATACAGTTCAATGACACCCTCGGCCGGACTCGAACCGGCAGCCCTTGGATCAAGAGTCCAATGCTCTACCGCCTGAGCTACGAGGGTTCTGTCCGTTCAGGTGGGTCACCCTAGGGTTTGAGTCGTGTCTTCAGGGCAGCGACTCCACTAGGTGTCTTAAACGACTCAAGGGGGTCGGTCGGGCATAGCCGTAAGGGTAGCTCTGGCCCGTCAGGGGATCCACCACCCGTTTGCTGAAGACCAAGCGGTAGTTCTTGTGGGTGGGACAGGTGTGCAGGGTGTAGGTCTTAGCCTGCCGTTGGATGCTGTGGGATTGGGTGACTCGGGTGGTGCGGGGCTCGGCCAAAGGCTCCTGCAGCTCGGCCAAAATGTTGTGCCGCAGCACCTGGAAATTGAGTTGGTCGGCGCCCTGACAGTTGAGGGAGAACCCTCAAACCTTGCACACGGTCTGGCCCTTGAGGGTGGTGTAGCCATAATAATTGGGCCCCGCTGAGAATTCCACGATGCTGTCGCCGTCCTCTAGCTCGTCCTTGAAATCGCCCAAGTATTGGCCCAAGGACGGACTGGGTTGGCCGGGACGGTGTACAAACACCACCGAGTCCGTGTCAAAATACAAGACCTGCTCCCCCAGCAGTTCCAAGGCTTCGTAGAGGCGCAGGCGGGCCCAGCAGGTGGTGAAAGCCGCCACGAAGATATTGGTGTTGGTGGACAGGCTCTGGCAGTGCTGGTGCTGTTTGTGATGGACTTCCACTCGGTCTTCGGTTAAGGCGCTCACGTAGCGGATGTCGTGCTGGTCGCTGTCCAGGAACTGGTGGAAGAGTTGGGGGTCCACAAACTCCAGCACCTGCATTTTATTTTCCTGCTGGCCGAATTTCCCCCACATACTGTTTTTCATATTTTTGGCTAACGAGCGCCGTCCGCGGTTCTTTTCCACCTGCTGGGCATCGAGGCGAATGTCTTCGTGGGCGTGGTACGTCTCCACGTAGTCCTGGCGGGCTTGGGGTGTAGTGCAGGTGGCGGGCCACCCGCTGGCCTCTTGTCTGATCTTCAGCCACGTGTTGACGTAGTCGGCGAAGAGGCCCACCCGGGATTCGGCAAAGTGCCAGATTTCGTGGACGTGGCGGATGACGTAGCCCATGGTTACAGCTTTCTCCAATTCAGGGGTACACCAGGTACCCGTCAGTGCCCGCTGGTCGTGCGTGCGCGGACACTGCCAGGTCTTCTCGTGCAGGGGTTGGTTCAGCTGCTCCTCCACGCAGGCCCGACGCAAGGGAAAGGTCAGTTTATCCCCGGTCCGGTAGGGCAGCACGGGATGGTAGAGTCTGGCAGGTGGTAGCACCGTGCACTGGGCCAAGCCAAAGTAAGGGGAGAGATTAGTGGTCCCTGGCTCGTACAGGATCTGCGGATGGCCTAGAGGATATCGGGCGTGCTTGTTGACCCAGGGGTAGAGGCTGGTATAATCGTAGTAGCGGATCTCTTCCCCCTGGGTCACGTCGGCTCGATGGCGCAGTTGGACAGCATTGGTGCGTCCCCCGAAGAAGGCGTTGCGTGGTTCCAGTGGGGCTTGGAGGTGTAGGGACGCCACGTACTCGGCCACCGCCGGATTATCTTGGAGTCATTGGTGCCAGTCACACTTCCACATCTCCACCACGCGGTACCCTCGCGTTCTCAAATCATTCACCTTGGCTTGTGTGGTGAGGTAGGCGTCGTCCATGCTGCGTCCAGCAGATGGACGTGTCTTTCCTCCCGTTGGGGGTGGCAGATGGGAAAGCCGTGCCAGTAGCAGCCTTGAAATTCGTAGACGGTGTGGGTGGTGGCGTCGTACCCGTCGACAGTGTAGCGGGTCCCCAGGATCCGGAACTTGCCCTGGTTCCGGGCATGCTGCAACGGGCGGCCCAACTGCACTTCTTGCCACAACAGCCACCCATGGCCACGCGAGAATGGTTGGTGTGGGGACGCCAGCCCAGCAAGGGTTCCGAAGCGATGGTGTGGGCCTCCAGGCGGTTCATGCGTAGGTCACGTTTGCAGGCCGAGGCGATGGTCACCTGCTCAAAGGGGTTGAAGTGGGCAAAGGCCTCAAAAATTCCGCTTGAAGGTCAGACAGCCTTGTTTGAGTAGCTTGACATCGGATTGGCAGTACGCAAACAGTTGCTGCTGGAAGTCGAACGGGGTCCCACGTGCCATGGAAGGACTACCGAAACATACTCAGGATTTCTTTTTTTATTGTCGTACTCGCAAATAAAAAGTGTTACAGATTTAAACGTGTCTTGGCTTGCATGATTTTTTTGACCACTTTTTCTGTCAGGGTTTTCTGGCCGGGTAAACGGTCGATGGCTTTAATCATCTTGCGATCGGCTACGTGCTTGGCCTTCAAGTTCTTGGTGCGGGAGTAATCGATGTCGTGCTGTTTGGCAATCCGATCCAACCGATTCACGCCTAGATCCCCCCGTTTCAACCGTTTTTTCAAATGCGTGCCGGGGCCCATGTACTAATAGCCAGGCCATTGCCTCTCGAATCCGGTCTTGCCGATCCATTTCTGAATGTCCAAACCTTACCCCTGCTTCTTCAATAATCGTTGCCGTCGAGTCTGCGACGCAGTTTTCGCCCGGCGGCCCAATCTTCCCATCCCTCAGCAGGGTCCAGACGTCTCCGTGCAGTCGGGGTGGGATCCACGCTTTTATACCCGGCAAGGAGATCCTCTTCCAACATGCCGCGCATGAAACTCTTCTTTTTCTTGGCAGGAGGCGCCGTCTTCTTGGGCGGGACAGAGCGGGTTGGGGGTTTCTTCTTGGGAGGGACGGTCGCCGAAGAAGCCGGGCGTTTCAGCATGGTGCGGGGGATGGGCGAGGGCGGCGGTGGGTGGGGGGGGGGGGTGACGAGTTCCCATTTGAGTCTTGATGTCTTTAACTGTTTTTTTCCAGGGCCTTGGTTGTGTAATTTCCGCAGCACTTACAGATTATAACAGGTACATAATGTGTTAGTTTGGGGGGAGGGGAGGGGGGTAGTGGTGGCAAGTACAAAAGAAGGAAGAATACGTTCCTCATGTTGAAACTGCACAGACAACTACGATGTCGCTAAAAAAGCAGATCAGTAACTTGTGTAACTTATTCTCGTAGGAATAACCTACACTAACCATAAAGGCACACATGTAGGGGACTTGTTCAGTTCTTGCCATCTGCCAGCATACAAAATCAGGTCGCTCAGTACAAGTCTGCAAATCAAAACCGAACAGCCATCTATGGTGTCATTGAAATAAAAATTAAATCAGTAACTGATCATATTTGTGTTCTATACGACTTTTGTGCCACCCTTAAAGGATACATGTATGAATTTTGAGCCAGTTTTGTCTGACAAGTCTGGATAAGGGTACAGTTTTTGTAAAATATCTATGTTCCACAAAAATTTCCTTGAGTTTGTTTTGCACTTTTCGTCGTGGATCATAATTTCGCAAATTGCATAGTAGGGTATAAGGAAAATATGGTATTTTTGTAGAGTAGAGTATCGATTTCTGCAGTCTGGTGTGAAATAGGGTGTATGCAATTTATTTTTTGGGTCTTATATTTAAATAGGGTCGGGGTTTGTAGGCTTGGGATGCACGCTCCCTCTCAAAATAATTATAGCTAAGTACCCCCCTATTATGAAAACAAAGCTCTACATGGGAGTATGAAGCGCTGTATTTTTTTAAATCAGAAATTGGCTCTTATGCTAGCTCATAGACGTTTGTTTGATCTCAAGGTTTAGGGCCATATAAAATCAAGGACACTTTAAACCTTAACACATATTTTTTGATACACAAATAAATCCAGAATACCCATTGAGTTTCAAAAGTGCGTGAAAATATGCAAGCTTTTATTATATTGAAAAGTCAGAATTTAAGCTAGTTTTCGTTGAATCCTACAGAGGCTAGAAACAACTAAACTCTAAAAATGGCATTGATTTTGTGTCTACAAAACAAGTCCTTTAAAATTTGATTTTTCCCTGAAAAATCCTTGAAATCCCCGTGAAAATCAAGACTGAGATCAATTGGTATAAGCGCTGAAAATCACAAAACTGCTTGTTTTAGTTTTCCTCTCTCTTTCCTAACACTGAATGAAATCCGTTAGTGTGCTAGTGAAACTTATAATGTACAATCCTTGTGACTGTGGTTAGGAGGTATGCCTCGAAGTTGGAACAAGCAGCCGGTGGATTTATCAGCTCTATCACAAGCATGGTTAGTAGCAATTTCAGAAATGAAAAGAACGCTGGTATATCCCCCCTCTCCACCCATATAAAAAAGTTTTCCAAGATACAGTATACAATAGCTCTTTGGTGAGTTCTAACTGTGTAGTTTGTTGTCCGTGTTTATTTAAGTTGTAGAAATAAGCTCAGTCTACTAAATTTAGTGTCAATATTATAGGACACCCTAGAAGTTACAGAATGTCATAGCTGAACAACATTATTTTCGAACATCAGTCCATTTTATAAATAATGGGAATTGTTACAGTACACTTTTTTTTGTAAGAACATTTTTATTCGAACAATGGGGACTCAAATTTGCCCAAAATTTATGAATAAGCTGAGAACAATTGAAGCTCGGCTTCAGATGCAAACGTAACTTCAAGTTTTTATTGAAAATCACAGCACAATACATCACGCCATTACATGTGGCGCCTCACTGCAGGCCTTTCTGCAGAGTTAGAAACACTAAGTAAACAAAGCAGAAAATTGAAATTGTGCCGCACATGTTTAATGTGACAAGTAACTTGTACTAGTAATTTCGGTGATAATTGATATGATGGAAACAAGAACAGTTTTAAGAACAACTTAGAAGCAACTGAGGCTTAAACTGTGCAAAAACTTAGAAACAACGAGCCTTGGCCAAAATTTATTGGTTCTTCTAGAAAATTTATGAAAAGGAAGTACATATAAGATTCTTACATGAACAATACTTGTTTTTTCAGGTCGGAAGCATGTTTGTCAGTGAAAGTAGCTCACCCGAGTTCTTTAAGTAAGTTACCTTTGTTCACAAGTTACTTTATTACGAATTTTTTTCTTTGCCATCTTTCTCGCCATTGCTTGTTAACATATTGTAAGATGTTTACAACAACAATAACAACAATTTATTTGGCATTATTGTTTGAAATTTCAAGAAAGATGTACATAATTTTTATATATCCATAATAACCATAGGGGCTAGTCCAGACCGATGCCTTTGTTTAATGTATTAATGATCAGCAGATAAAATAGTTTTAATTAATTAAAGGTACGCAGCTTGATATGACACATACAAGAACACAGAAACAAAAATCACACGCGACTTAATTAAACAAGAACATAACCAAGACTATGTGGAGCTAGCAAAGGAGGGCAGAAAGGAAGATCTATTTGTTTTTATCATTATAATAAAAGCAGAAAGAATGACAAGAAAATACAGCGAGGGGATTTACGAAGCTCTTTTCTCCGTGATATGACCGTGTCAACTTTGTTTATAACATACTGTAAGCTCGCTTAGTGTGTTTGCTATTTATATATATAATAACATTTCTTTGCAGCGCCAACGAATCGGTGTTACTGGCGCTGTACGAAGCGGTCCATCTCAATCGGAATTTTTTTACGGTCCTCAGTCACGTAACGGTAAGAGGCTTTTTACTTCTCTGTTTTGCTACATATATAGCTGCATTGAGTTGGTTTTGCCATACAGCTATTTCAAAAAAGGTTGTCATAGTTAATAGTCAATACTGGAGCCGAAAGGAGTTGTGGGGTTCAATAAGCTCAAGTTATTCCCTACTATTATAGCATTAAATGTGCATAATATAGAGTGTAGGCTCATCATAATGCCACGGCCATACAGCAACAACCTTCGCTGGCGCGTTATCACTCATTATGACCATACCCATAGTTCCTTTCGGTCCCGGTATCGGCTATTGACTATGACAACCTTTTTTGAAATAGCTATATGTATAATGCAAGTATGCTTTCTTTGGAGAACGGGAAAGTACAAAACGGTGAAAACACACCTTTTAACGTCAGCATTTAAAAGTTACTTTAAGTTTTACGTCAGGTATGTGATACTTATCAAAACTCGCTTTAATGTTTTAAAAAACAGCAGTCATGTGATCACAAATATCAATTTATGTTGCTGGGCCCTCGTATCAAGCGTAAGAACTTTGGATTTGTGAAAAATTTTTTTGGGAAAACTGCGAAAAATAAAATAAAACCATCTTTAACATCACTTGCAGCATCAGTCATATGTCTGATGAAGTCCACACCCCAAATAAAGTCAAGATACAACATTCCATGCAAAGTGTTATATTTTTCTGGTTACTGATACACTTCTGTTGCTTTTCTTGGAAAATCATCAAAGACTATCCAGCAGTTTTCAAAATGCAAACAATTACCAGCCTGTGCTTAGCTTTCTAACACGCTTCTGTGTCGATGTAACTGTTTCTAGATCCGACCAATACCGAAAACCTCCGGACAGATCCGCTAAGAAAGAGCGTTCTTAGTTTTCCTTTGCACCGTAAGGTTGTAACATGACCTCAACGTGCACGAACCAAGTTTCAGATGGTCGGAACCTTTAAGGCTATTGTGAAGACTTGCTTCAAAATACATTGTTAAAACTTGGCTATACATACTCGGCTATACTCTAAAATTTTACCTTGACGAATGCAACTGCTGTTGCTACCGGTACCAAACTCTAATCGATGATACTGTTGTATGTATCTTTCCTGACAAATCATATTTTTTAAAGGAGATAAAGGAGGGGGGCTTAGAATCGATCACATCATGTCGGGGAGGGGGGTGGTGTTATTACAAAATGGGCTACCCCCAACAGGGAGTCTGTTTGAGGAGAGGAAAGCTAAAAAGAGCTTTGCCGGTGCGCTAGCTAGCAAACGCATGGCCACAACTAGCTATAGCATTGGCGTCTACCTTAACATTATGCGTGGACTAGCGCTTCTAAATACGAAAACTGTAGTGGCACTGAGAAAGTTCAGCTTGTATGTTAATGTTTAAAAACTGTAATGAACTTAATCACTGAATTATGTGTCCATCGCTTCTTTAACTCTATAGTCAGTACCAGCTGACGTATCCTTTACTTTCGTACTCTAGTTTATGCATAATCAATTGGTTAAGTTTTGCAATGTGTATAAAAAATTGCACTGAATAAAAGGTAACACCTGCAGCTATGTGTGCACTATGACATGATTATAAAAACCAGCTTTTACTATTGTTATAAACAGAAGCGCAGACAGCAGCAGAAGCAATGGCAGCGTTCTGTTTTATTAAAAAATACAAAGGACTGAGAAGCAAGCACAAACGTAAGCCCGTCGAAACGGTGCCGAGACGAAAGTAACAAATAGTTTCCTTTTCTTTCCGCCAGGAAGTTCGAGCTTCGGCCGCTTAAGGTCTAACGACAACAAGAAATAAGGAAGAACATGCTTGTTTGAAGTTTCCCAGGCATTTATTTTCTCGAATATCACGAAAGAAAACGGCACTTTCGACTTGTCGAGCGACTGTGCGGCTCTAACTCATAAACAGGGGGCTAGCCTGATCAGAACCAGTTCTGATAGTTGTTGTGTTCCATTTGTTAACTGACGCCGGGCTTATCATGACCAGAAAAATAGAAAGCGTCCCAAGTCTCTTCTGCGTCTGTCTCTGCTTTAGTTCACTATTGCTTTCTTCAGCTGATTTGATATTCGTCTCTTTTAGTAGCTACCGTTGCTAATGTCACTAGTAAAGCATTAGTTAAGCAGTACTAATTCTAAACTTGCACTACGGTTACAGTCGTTCAGAATGAATATACTGACTGCACGATAATGAGTTCGTGTTTTGACTTCAGGAAATGGCACTACAGGCCGTTGCCATCGTGCACAATCTGTTCCATAGCGAAATTGATTTGAGCGGCACAATCTGGGAGATCACACTTTCCGTGGTACGGACACTTGTGACCCTTGCTCTTGACAACAAGGCTGTCGACCCGTTTCCTGTTCTTCGACCTGAAGGTCACTGCTACAACCAGGATAACTGTGACAACAAGAAGTCCACCCAAGGTTCCAATGACAAGAACAAGAAGCCGAGAGGAACTCCCCTTGTCATGATCGTCTTCCACAACTGTAAAAGGCAATAACTATGTTTGAACTTCTGAACCGTAAAAATCGTTCCATATATTTGTCTCTAACAGGGTTTTTAGTCATGCAACCAGGAAGCAAGGGTAGAACACGGTTCTTTCACCGATATCGGGATTATCGATTCGCTTCTGATATAAGAACGTCTGAAACAATCACAAGAGTGTTTCCATGTATATAATCGTCCCGATCGCCGATCCTTAAGGCATATCTTTTTTGTCAAGCGATCTGGGTGACTAATTAAGCCCGGTTTCCATACAGTCTCGTCTTAACAAAAAATTTCTGTGACAGAAGTATTGGTAACTTCGTAACCCTCCTTCCCCCCATTCTAATTAAGCCTACCGCTCACGTTGGAACGGTTCAAAATTTCGAAATTGAGATTTTTGCAGAAAATAAACATACATTAAATGAACTTCTAGTAGAAAAAAAGTTTTTCAATACGTCTAATAGTTTGCGAGATATGATGAACGAGAGTTTTTTTTTACCAGAAGTGAATTGTATGACGTGCGGCGTACTTTAGGAGTGAATTTCTCGAGACATGTTTTGGCAAAAACTGCGACAACGCAAAGGATCAATGCTCCCCCAATTTTAACCTCATGCCGTCAAATTTGGCAAGTTTATAAAACAATAGCTGAAGATGAAAACCGTCCTGGCGAATTTTAAAATTCCGTTCCAATCCAATCCAATGCCTCAATCAGGATAGTTTTGTACGGTGCAAATAAGGAGTTTCTTCAAATACCTGTAAAAAATTAATGACGCATTCAATTAAAAATCGCCAGGACGGAATTAGAGTAAAAATTGTGCTGAACCTCATAAACAAACAAAAGATGGTTGAAATTGAAACTGACAGCCGCTTTGACGTCTAGAAGTGAAATAAACAGTTTGAATTATGATGCTCGCATTTGTTTATAAACCAAAATTTTTAAACAATTTTTTCATCATCATTTAGACATAATTTCATATGCTTTCCATTGATATATAGGTTTGTGGGTATCCGATGCGTATATACGGAGTTACGTAAGGAAAATATACATGCTTATTTGATTATAATGACTATTGGAAAGACCTAATATCCGAGAAACTGGAGCTAAAACAGAATGTTGGCTCCAAAACGTAGAATGCTTCCAATATGTCGAGTGACGCTTCCCCCCCCCCCCTTAAGGATCCGCACTCACCCACCCCCCCGGGCGATAAATAACGACCGGTCTCCTACCAGGCTATAGTTAAGTTTCAGCTTATCTCTCGGCTTTTCTTAAGGCGGTACGAGGTTACTTATGAGAAAAAACGGGAAAACATGATGTTACATGTCGTTGTCGGATAGAACCGGGCAGGTCTTAAAGATGGGGGTCGGCTGATTCCCTTGAAACTTTCACCACTTTTTTGCTCTTCAATAAGATTAAGAAAAATGGCAATATCAGCTGGTATTGTTTTGTTCTCGAGAATGACATCCCCCTGCGCTTAGCCCCCTGAGAGCCAAAAAATCGGTTAAAGCTGATGAACAAAGATCTTTCTCAAACTAATTCGACGTGTTTGATGGTTTCAGTAAAATATTTGCCCTCTTTTTAGTCTACCAACGTTTAAAAAAACTACATTTCATCTGCTCGCCAATTCTTTACACTGTTCCAAATTTGACGTCTTTCACGTTTGACAGATTTACTCGAACTACCCCAATTTTCAAGGGCCAATTTCTCAAAAGTGCGATTCTTTATATCAAATCTAATACTATTTCGTGAAAGTCCAATCGATGGTTATTTAAAATCAGCAGAGTTTAATTTGATGCATATTTTTAACTTTGAGGACAACGCCTTCAAAGTTCGAAAAATTGACCATATCGGCTTGTCTTGTTCCTCTCCCTCAAAACGATATTTGAAAAGTTTGGAATTAAGGCTTTAAGCTTTGCAGGTAAGTAGTGCCTGATCAGTGTATTGTTGTAGAAACAAAGTATAATAAATTTAGCATTTGCTGTTGCCATGGCAACAGTTGTAAAACTCAAAATGGCCGCCATCTTGGATTTCGGTGAAACATAGTAAGGTCGGCCGTTTTGTTTGAATTTTTAAAGAGTGGCGACTATCTTGTCACCTTTGGGAACACGAATCATTACTGAATTTTTGCGACTTACTATGATGTTATAATCTCCGATGACGTAACTTAATTAGTGTCAAAGAATGCGTCTACAATCAAGGTACAGTTGTGCTAAAATCAAAAGCGAAAAACCAAGAAAAGTTGGTTTGAACAGGCATGCATAATAAAAATTTATAAAATATGAGTTTGCTTTGGGTAGGGCTGTGGGTGGAAAAAAGGAGACAACTGTAGTTGTGGGCTCGGACGTTTCTTAGAATACTGCGGGCAATTAAACTTTGGGGGGTTGTAGCTGGCAAGCTAGTGCAGTTATCACTAAAAAGAAAAGAAGTAAGAAGTCGAGTGCTTCGTCCACACATTCAACTCTTGCAACCAAAACAGCTTTGCAGCTGCCTCGATTATCGCAAACTTGCTTTCTACTATAAAGCAAGACTGCTCACCAGTCAAAAAAAGTTTGTCTCCGATCAGGGGACTAAAAGCAGGGGGCCGTCATATTTCGAGAAAAAAAAAATACCAGAAGCTGATTTTGCCCTCTTTCTTAATCTTATTGAAGAGCTAAAAAGTGGTGAAAGTTTAAGGAGAATCGGCCGACCCCTATCTTCGAGCCCTGCCCGGTCCTACCAGATAATGACACTTAATTAAGTTTGCGGTAGTTCAAATGTACTAAATTGAAGCGCAACATCGAATAAGAGTTGATTTTTGCTTACCTTACCTTACCTAAACTGCGGATAACTTTACCAAACGAGCAAAGATCAATGCCCCTTCGACGTTGCACTTCAGTTTACTACCTTTAAACTACCGTACTCTTAAGCCTAGCTAACAGGGGAACTCGTTTAAACAAAAAATTGTGGTTTACTGCAACAGAGTAACGAAATTCAGTCAGATCGCATGCATGTAATACTTGCTTTATAAACAAAAAGAGGCAGCTGGGACTTAAACCTTCTCACCTTTTGTTTTTAATGAGTCTTGATCCACGGAGAAGTTTCCCAGCCTCCCGTGTAACTTGACTTCATCCAACAGTAAGTCGAGCGGCCTTTCTTGCTTGAGATTAAACAGGAGAACGAAATCTGCGATGACACTTCCCGGTCTAAAACAAGAACGTAGAGAAAACACAGAGTTGTAAATGTTTTTTAAAACACTGGAACTCTAGTCTTTACTTGTCATCTTTCAACCCGGTCGTTTTCACGTACTGTTTTATTTAGGTGTAGAATGACTAGGAAATGAGACAGCATGTGTTTTATAGTTTTAGAATTATTCCGTTTTGCTGTTGTATTTGGCCTACCAAAAATGTTGGTAGTTCCGACAAAATTTAAGAACGTACACTACATCTCCGCTCAGCAAAACTAAGTCTTTTGTTTCAAAAATTTCCAATTACATTGACACAAAAAGTATGTTTCTTAACGAATGTACACTCTACCTTAAAATATTTTTTAAAAGCACAAAAAAGAAAGATAAGGAGAATAATCTACATGTAAAAAAGAACTAACGAACCTTACGGACTCACCTGAATGCAACAACCTTTGCTTTCTTGAAGTGGGAGTTTTTCCTGTACACCCGGTAAAGCTGTGAACAAAGACATTGGACTGTTAGACGATTACGCAAGTTAAGCTATAGGATTGCATCAGTAACACCAGGTAAAATGACAAAAGAGACACAACATTCTTCTATAGTAATATCTTTGCTAGTGACAACTACTACTTAACTTTTAGTAACACCTTAATGTCCGTCTTAAAAGTCCCCCTATAGCTCTGACTCTTATTTTAAGTTTTGTTACACTTTTAACGTTTTGTTAATTGTTTTTATATATAAAATGGTTGCCTGGCTCGTATAGCCCCTATAGTTTTTCCAGGCAGCCAACACCTAACTATTTATATAGATATCCTTCTTTCTAAGGTTAACATACATGTAAAATGGACGGAATAATTGTTGCATAGCTAGAAAAAATGTTAGCTTAATTGGAAACTTCCTGTTTATTTCTATCATAACCCCCCTTTTATACCCTCACCCAAATTACTACATTTATACAGAAAGAACACCTTATGAAATCTGCTGGCACTTACTAAAGACATCCAAATCTAGTCATACAGTTTTAAATTTAGTATTAAAAGACTAAGAAACATTTTTATTCCCTTTGAGAAATACCGTTACTATCGTGACATTCTGTCAATCAGGCTATTATAAATGCCGCTATCAACGTCACTAATTAGAAGCTCTATGGTTCGGCCTTGGTAGTAAATAAACCAAATGTCTCCAAAACTGGTGCCGTAAAACCTATATTTTGGAAAACAACAAAAAATGACAAAATTATAGATAATAAGGACCTCCCGCCTCATATTTTTGGTGATTCCAGGCGGGAAACTAATATTTTTTTTAACTTGGCTTAATGAAACACCGATGGCATGAAATTAGTTTCCAGCATTTTAGAAACGTGCAGGAAGCTCACATACGAGTTCTTTTTTCTTACGACTGTAAAAAGGTACATTTTTTAAAAAATGTTTTTTTTGAAGCATAAACGAATGTCTTTCATCCTGCATCATATAAACGCTTTTTTTGTAAGAACAAATTTTATAACAACACCCAGGCTGAGGTTTGCCCAAAATTTAAAAGCAAGCTATGAACAATCACCAGCCTGAATTTGGATCCAAAAAATAAGAAAACTATTTAATCCTTGTACAAAGATTGAGATGTACTTGTCAGAATTTAGTTTGGTGATCGCCATCGGGCGCTGCTAGCTGGAAGAGTGATAAGCAAGCTTGTCACGTTCGCAAACGCTAAAATAACAGTTTGAAAGTGCCGTTTTACATGTAATGTTCCAGGCAGCTAATTCACTGTTTAAAAGTAAAATAAGAACAATTCAAGAACAATTTGAGGCTGAAATTGCTAAAAAATTAAGAACAGCCCAGGTTGAGCTGAAAGTAACTGGTTCTTATAAAAAAAACACTTTCTACCAAGAGACGGTTGATTCATTTCCGGAAGTATTCATCCAATCAGAGACAGGAAAAGGGTTAACTCCCGCATGCAAAGTGTCAATCAAGGATGTTTGAACATAACTTCCGTTCCCAGTGCTAAACAACGATGATTCAACGAAATCGAAGTCTGGAAATGTTGTCTGAAATAAGGCGAAATGGTCAGGGAAAATATAGTATGTGTACAGTTAAACAAACTCTCTGGCTGTAAGACTGGTCGTTCTACAGCCTTTCCGAACATTTGTTATAGCTGTTTTTCTTAAAATTGGAAGAGATGTTAAATTAGTTTCCTCCCTTGTCTGTAGTTCAACGGTTCCGACAAACTCCGAACTATTCTCGTACCCAGATCCACAGAAACCAGACCGCGCGGCCTGTCGATCGATCGAGCCTGGAAGAAATCGCTCGCAAAACAAGAGCAGGACACGAGGTAAATTTAAAGTTTTATCAATTTATGTATTGGACACATACAAGATGTAGGAGCTCCCTGTGGATTGACGTGCAAATTGATAGCCCGGGTAATATAAAGGGTCAAGCAAATCGCGTGGCCATTAGAATCTAAATGAATTTTGGCGGCAAATGATAATTTTATTTCTCTGGCATCTTTAGCGGCAGCATTTCAGCATATTTTGCGTTCACAAGACGTCGTCTCCATGAAGTAGCTGGAATTGGAGTTATCCAACAATACCAAAAATAGTCAGCCCTATCCCAAAGGGATTGCCTCTTCACATGGATGCAAGCAAAAGTTGACTCTACCCTAGCTCCCCGTGCTACCCAATCTCCCTTTTGAAACAAATTAATAAAATAGCACTGCCACTTTCAAATAACGCAAAGATACCAAAACACCCGCCGAGTTCAGAAGACAGAACACTGAATATTGCAGATTCAATACATGTAGAAGATGATCACACAATAGATTTACTCGTAGGTAACGACTGCTGTGCTCAAATCATCCTCGGAAATATAAAAATATCAAATGATCAGCAATGGATGACCTTGGAAAGCCAATTTGGTTGGCTCCTCTCCAGCGTAAAACCTAAGCTAAAGAAAGAAAACACATTATGCCAAGTTATTGACGCGCAGCAAAGAGGGGAGGACAGTCTTTATGAACAACCACCAAGTTCTGGGAGGTCAGCAAAATCCCTGATGAGCACAGTAATGCCGACACAACAGAAGTACAGAAAAACTTCGAAAGCTTAAGTAGTGAGGTTACCATGGAAAGGCATCAAGCACAATTTTCCAACCAATTTTACACGATAAGGCAACCTCAAACATAGCCTAAACAATAAAGACCCAGGGCTTATTCAGAAATACAACAACCAACTTCTAGATCAAATCAAGCGAGGATTTATAGATTCAGGTAAACGACCTGAAGTCATGCGTTATATCGCGTATTTCAAAATTCAGATTAAAGACAGCCGCACTACGGCTATTAGAATCATGTATTAGAATTACAAACCATACTGTTTAACTTCAGAATACACAAAGTAACGTTTACAGCGCACATCGAAAAATCCTTCCTACTAATTGAGTTCAACGAAAGAAAGGGATTCTACAAGATTTCGTTGGTTTAAAGTCATCAACAAATCCGTCAACGATCCCAGTTATTCAACAGTATACAGATTATGTCGTGTACTGTTCGATGGTCCACCATCCCCATACTTACTTAGTGCTTCAGTTAAAACAACAATTCAACAAGAAAGATGATTGGATCTCAGCCGGAAAGTCTTCAAAAGTCAATATACCTGGATAACAGGAAAACTGTAACAGACACCGAACAGGAAGCACAAGAGTACTATACCTCGACCTGAAACTATTTTAAACAAGCAGGCATGAGTTTTTGTCACTTAACTCTAATACTCCAAACATCGTCTGTAAAATATTTTATCAAACTCAAGCCGGGAAGAAGGCGTGATATTCTGCAGACAATCAAACTATTATAAACGTCACCAACGACGTCACCTAATAGGCTCTATATATATGGTTCGGCCTTGGTAGTAAATAAACCAAGTTCAGTCTGCCGATCAAATGTCTCCAAAAGTTACACTGTTACTGTTACTTTTACGGCTACTGTTATTATTCAAACTACTATTCTATTATTATTACTACTATTATTATTATTATTGTTATTACTATTATTACTATTGCTGATATTATTAATATTATTATAGTTATTGTTACTAATGATACTATTGTTATTACTATTACTATTATTGTTACCCTTATTCTTATTCTTTTTATTACTATTATTAAAAAGCCCTGAGATTTAGAGGTTTAACGGTTTTTAATTATATATTGAGAAACTTGAGTTCAATGAGAGCTTCGGCATTAAACAAGTTGCAATTTATCCATTCTGACTGAATTTATACGTGCTACACTACCTCAAGCTCAAGGGAGGACGCCAAATTTAGGAATTCTCTGCTGTTTTTGTCCTGAAGTTCTTCGATCCACTGAATTTCTACCAGGCAGACTTCAGCAGCAACTTCTGATGATAGTTCTATTAGGGGTTGCGATAAAAGGCACCAAAAGTAAAGTTGGAATGACCAAAGAATCGTTGCAAACCGAAGTATAACAGTCTTGGAAACAAGTGTCTTCAATTTAGTTCAACATCTAACAAATTGTGGTATGATTTTTGTTTCGTTTTTACACTAACAAAAATTTAACAAAGGGTTCCACCACAGTTGATTGACTAACGCTTTGAAACGCCTGGTATCTTGGAGATATACAAAGTGAATTTTCATAGCGTCACCGTTCTACAATGTGGTTTTGTGAGTGATAACCCTTTCAAATATTTTTGTGGGGATGCTACGAAAGACATTAACTGTGATAACCAGATATATGTCTCTTTTTTAACCAATTTATAAGTTGTTTTCTTTTATAAAACGAAATTTACCGATGGAGTTTCGTTAATAGTTGATTTAACGCTTTTTTAAAAAAGACAAAACTTTTGAAGAACACCCAAGCTGATACTTGCCTTAAAGTTAAGAACAAGCTAAAAACAATCACCAAACTGAAATTTTGATCACACAAATTTAAGAAACTTATTTTGAAATCCTTGTACACATGTATACACTCTTTCGATTGAAAGGGTGCATATTAAACAATTTACGCCCAGTTTGAGAGCATTTAACCCTATTCCGCCTGGGCTTTTTTGGAGTTCCTGGGCCTGGGGGGGGGGGGGGGGGG
>JAOBRG010099216.1:0-20065 GCA_027574985.1 Umimayanthus nakama | reverse complement strand
GAAGCGACACACGCAGTTAATTACGAAATTCCCGCCAAAACTTATCTTATGAAGGAGTGCCGTCTCCCAAGCGCGGGAAACTGGCGCACGTTTATTCACGCATGAATGAAGTTTCTCAAGTCGAGAGATTTTTGTTTTCAAAAATACATTTTTTTTGGTCAGGGATGATAAACATGTAATCGTGCAGGTTTTTGCTCGATTCGCGAAAACATCAGGGCGAGTTTGGTAGAGCCAAGATATCCATGGCGAGACCAAACAAATATAAAAAGCGTATAAAAAGCATATAAAAGGAGTCAGAAAGAAACAAATCAGTTCATTGACAAACCTGAAAGTCAACAAAGGCCGAGTTTCCACCTCCCTCTAACTCGTTGGTCTGAGGCAAGGTAAAGCTACTCTTTCCCTCTTTCAGAGTAGCTCCAGCGACTTCCGTTGGTAGTTTTCTGTCAAGGTGAACTAATAACAAGCCTGTGCGATAAACAGTAGGTTTTTCACCGGCAACTTTCACTTTAATGAGCGTATCAGCAACTTTGTTGATGACTTTTAGCAGATCCTCTGCAAGGTTCTTGCTCTATAATAAGTATAAAACAAAATGATATATTTTAACAGTGGATGAAATGACCTGTTAAATTGCAATTGGGTAAGAGCTTTTTCGACAATTGAGTCATCATCAGAGTTAAGCACTAAAACTCAAAAGCTTTGACGTAGTAGTTGTTAATAGAATGTCCATTGTTGGTTCGTAGAGGAATTAAAAATCGCCCAAGATCGCTTTCGTTCTAGGAGTAAAAGGCTGATTTTTCTAAGATCGCCCTTTAGGATTACCTAAGATCGTCTGAAGTCACTTAAGTGTTTCTAAGTCTAAGTAGCATAAGATCAGTCGCCCATTATCGCTTTCGATCTATTGGTAAAAGGCTAAATATCTAAGATCACCAAAAATCGCTCATGATCGCCAAATTTCGCCCAAGATTACGGTGATCTTAGCTCCAAATGGGATGCCTGGTTAAAATACTTCGGAAGATTAAAATGTTTTCAAACTCAAATTGACAAGTAGTTTCATTATACAAACCTGTTCTTTTGCTGTTAGGTCAGTTTTCTCTACTGTTTTTTGAGGTTTCTCTGTCTCCTGTTGACTGTTCGCTGTGTCATACACTGCGGCTTTACTTGATGTAGTTTGCAAAATATTGCCACAACCGTGCAACAAATTTTCCCCAACCTCTTCTACATTAGTTGACTTGTCGGTTATGGATTCTCTCTCAAAGACACTCTCAAAATTTTTTAGGTTGTTTACGGTGTTTTCCTGTAGTATTAACACATCAAATACTTGTTATAAAAATATAGTTTTATAATTCAAATTACGTCGGGGTAACCAATTTGAAAAATAAAAGCACACGGTTTCAATCAGCGAATGCCTCTTTAACCGGTCCACTAAATCTTGCCCAACACTCAACAACAAAACGCACGAGTCCAAAGCAATTAACTGACCCCTCTTCTAGGGAGCATTGAAAGTCACCCAACAATGTCCGAAGTTAATGGAATCGCTAATGCGATCGCCACAAAACTTACTTTGCATAATTAATTGTGTACAAATTATAAATGATGACGTTATCCAATTAACATCAAGAGATGCAGTCATTTTCAGACTAAAGGTACTGAAAGTTTTAAGTTTTAGTTTGAAAACTTATAGGGGTCTTTTTGGCCCCCAACCCTTTGGACGTTTTAGAGTTAAAATATATTTAACTTGTGCTTATGGGATAGAATGTTGCCAAGGTAACTACGTTCAGAATTGTATATTTTCTTTTCTCTTGATACTCTAAAGGTAAAACGTCGACCTTTGGTATGCGTCGAACTAAACTTAACGTTTAGGTGCGTGATAAGCTCAACGTGTAGTTTTTATCCAATTTCGAATGAAAGTTTGAGTGCTTTTATTTATTGCGTTTTAAATAGAAACAGAAAAAGATTATATCAAGGTTGGAACGTTTAGAAGCGCAATTCTTTTATTGACTTCTTGAAGAACCACAACTCTTAGCATTAAATAACTTCATATCAAGCTATTATTGAGAATAGTAACTATATGTGTCAGAAACAAAGCATTCAAGCTACGAGCTGTACTACATACTAAAATTGTTTCATGACCATACCTGAGTTTGGGCGGACAAATCCTTGGCATCTTCAGTAGCACTTGCGATGACTGAAGTCACTTGGGTGAGTGTCTGTAAGTTGTCTACCACTACAAGCCCAACCATTTCAATAATGGCTTCCTTTACCTGAAAAAAAAATTCTTTAAGCCTCTTGTACAAAGTAATATCCTTGAACGTCGCATTTGGAATCTCTTTATCCTAACGTTGTTAACTAGTGAGACGTTGTCCCGAAACATGGGAACAATAAGTAAACTACTTTAAGGGGTCCTCCTTAACTATACGAACGAAAGATCCCATTGGATAAAAGACAATATAAGTAACTCAAACCCTATTGTTAAAGCACGCAAACCTTAACAAAGAAAGAAAGAAAAAACAAAGAAAGCGTGTTCGTAGAGTTAAGCCTTACTGACTTTAAGTAATGATTTGTGTTTTGTACGCGAATGCTCTTCGATCGCCAAGTGACATGGTTTTGCGACATTCTTATGCTTGGATACGACATCCGTATGTGCATTTATTTGTTCCGCTTAGGTTACTTTGCGCTATCTAACTTTTTTTTTCTTAAAATACTGCAATTAATTTTCGTTGTCTCCCAGATATTGGGCTAACTTAGGCGATGGCTCTGCCTTATAGTTTCGGCAATTGGTTTGGGATTCAGTGGAGCCGAAACAGGTTGCTCACATTTTAGAAATTCTACTTATGATCAGTTGCTGTGTTAAAAACATAAAAATATATGATAAACTTTATTAAGGCACAGCAGTTCATAAACCACTTATTTACAATAAAGCTGTGCATAAAACAACAAACAAAAGGATAACGACAATGATTACAACAAAACTTTAAAGCTGATCTGAAAGTTCTATTAAAATGCTCACAATGTATAGATAAAAACTAACTTGATTTTAACTTAAAACAAAGAATAAGAAGTTCATTTTGCAAAACGGATTCTATGGTATGGACATCTTTATTTATTTAAAACTACCTAAGTTACTTTAATTAATGTTACTGGATCTTATTTTTAAGGTCGTTTATAAAGATTATACAGCAGTAACGGCTCAAGAACTGAACCTTGCGGCACTTAACTAATTCATATATGTTATTTACCGGCTGAGAGGTCCGTATAGGGCAAAACTGTGACCGAGGTCTGAATATGCATTCAGGCCGAAGTCACATTTTTTCCGTATACGTACCAACCATAAGCCGGAAAATAACTTATTTATTTTTTCCTCCAACGAACAAGCACATCAAGGGGAGAACCAGGGGTGAAGCAGCGCAGGGTGTTGCGAGGAATGCTGAGAAGTAAATATCGTGATGATGCAAACGGGAAGGGCTCAAAACGTTTCACCATATTCATTCTCATCTTTTACTGATTTTCTAAATACGTTTCGCAACAGAAACGTCTGTAGGAAAACAGCAACAAGTCAAAATGTTACCGTGACCGTGGGCAGAGATAGGAAAATCTTGCCCGCTCACAAATACGCTAAGAACCAATCATAATTCAGTATTAGTTACTGTGACCGCAGAGGAAAAAATAAAAATCCATTTTTACTAAATAATATGGTTCAGTAACTGGCTGCCAACTTTTGAGAGTTTCTCGTTCATAGTATTAAAGCACTGAATATTCAATTTAAAGCCTTGGGTTCTTCTTACTTTAGTCTTCTTGAAGTAGCTAAAACATCTGCATGCGCCAAATCGTCTAATATGATCGCTCACGATCGCCGGATCGCTGTTATTTCTGAGTTGTAGGATCGCTCACGATTGCCCGATCGCTGAAAAGTGTTTTCACAATGAACCGTTGAAGATAGCTGGCGATTGCCTGATTGCAGGCAGTATTTTCAAAGATTCAGAGATCGTTAGCGATCATATGGAAACTAGCTTTTAGTACAATGAAGATGCTAGTTACAAAACAATAAGGTACAGGAACGAAGAGAGCGTTCAAAAGGTTTAAGAGCAAATATATGCATATTTCAGTTAGCTGCACTAATCAAATTTTTTTTGTTTCCTTAGTGAAATTGTTTTCTTTGTAATATCAACATTACAATTGATTGTACTGTCTGTCTGTTGATTTGTAACTGAAAGATTAATCAAGCATCTAGATTAGTCTATCTGTTGTTTCCTTCAGGAGTCATATATATTTTTTAAAATTGACAGTCATTTGTGATATATTTTATTAGTTTCTTAGACACAAACACCAAAAGACAAAAATTTGCAAACCTCCAAGTAATGAAGACAAGAAAAATCCAAACGCAAAACAATATTGTGTTATAACTGTATGGTGCAAAAAGATGAATCGCATAACTCTAAACAACGAGGAGGACAAAACAATTCCCTGACTATACCAGCAGGAGAGTAAAGAAACGGACAAGCAACTTCATTAATTTTTTTTCAATCTTCAACATAGTAGTGTATTTTTTATAAAAAGAATTTATACGACTGGTCTTTGCGCGATCGAATGTAAATTCTGTTGTTTGAGTTTTTTTTAATAAAGTAGATAACACAACATTTTGATGCTTCTGCTCATGTGAAGAAAGCGTTCTACAATATGATTCTTTTCAGTTTTGTACAAAAGCGATCATTAACAAACTTGTATGGATGAAACGGTCTTTTTCTAACTGCGCCTTAGCTATAGCAGTATCAAAACTCAAATTCACCAAATCGTTTTGCGACAAATGTCTCAACTTCCGCGATGGTGTTTGTAAAATAATAAACAAAAAAGCTTTTTCTTCGAAATCCGATTCACAAGTTAGCTAAAACGTTTCACCTTAGAGATGCTTCATTTTGGAGTTCATAGTGGTTTGCAAATTTACGTATCTTATTTAACGTGCTCCGCTAAAGCAATACTTGCACTATTCATCAAGAATAGATGTTGTTCAGTTAAGTTAGGACATTGGCAGGAACTTCTGCACCTTCACATTTCGATCACAGCAGGTATCGCTTAAAAAGGTTCGAGAATAGTACTGTTGCGGTGCATGTTCGATACCAACAGGTTGAACAAAAAGGGATGATATCTATATCAATGTATTATATAAATCTGGTTTCGTTATTACTTAGGTGGTTTTTAGCTTGCAATCGTTGAGAAAAATTAGAACATGGATTGTTTGCTTAGCCCAATGAAAGAACTGCAATACTAAAATTACTGGTAAGAACTACTACTATTTAAAGCATGCTTTGAAAGAGTTATCGTTCTAGACTTTTGAGATGATATCTCTGCATTGATAGTACATTTATATCCTTCCCAATCATACTATACAGCAGTGTATCCGTAGCTCTCTGTTATTTTCCTCCATTCAAAGTCTGGTATTCTCAGTACTATGACTGTCTATACGACAGAGTTGTTGCTCAATGTCGTTGCTACAAAAGATTGGTTTACCAACTGCTTTTTTTGTAGATGACGATTCAATGGAATTTTTAAAGTGTAGACGAACAGGCTTAATAGGGTCTAATGTATTCTGATTGCTCTCGGTATTCGAAGGCTGTAGGGACTTGTTGTGAAGTTGAGCATTGGAAATACAGGGGCGTTTCCTCAACTGAATAAGAAAATGTAGAAAGGATTTCCTATATTTCGGAAGGCGCCAAGCGTATAGAAACGGATTCATTAATGAATTTGCACACAATAAAAAGATGCACAGAAAATGCACCCAAAGTATGACTTCTATATCAAAAATGTCGGTCACATTTCCTAATCCGTAGTTAACAATTAAAATAATTGTAAAAGGCCAAAAACAAACTTGGAAAACAACTAACATAATAGCAATTGTTTTAGTAACAACTTTTTCTTGATTGATTGCGTTTTGGATTACTACTACGTTTTCTGGGCCAACTGTTCTTTTAATGTTAAGCGCCTGGTTCCTCATAGCACGAACCACTGCAAAACTGAAAACAACCAGAATGATCGGAGCTATTGTTAAAAGAGCCGCGTAAATGATATCAAAAATTTTACTGTGAGAACCAAAAACAATTGTAAGTGTCTCATACACTATGAAGCAAAACCAAATTAACACGTTCACGTTTCGTATTCTCCTTTTCGTTACTTTGTGGGCGTACTGTAGAGGAGTGGTGATGGCTATTCGCCTGTCAACGGATAAAGCCACGAGGCTGCAGCACGACACACCCATTGGGACTGCGGCTGCAGATGAAACAATGTTCGAGGAGAAAGGTTCAGTACTGGTAAAGCCGGTATAAATGAGCCAGTATGCCATCAAAGGACCAACGAGTATTCCAACGAGCAGGTCTGCAAGTGCCAGGCTGAATATTAGGCTGTTGACTGGCGATCGTCTGATGTTCCTGAATGGATCAAGCAAAATGGAGGAAAGAACAAGACCGTTTCCAATAACATTGACAGGCGAAAGCAAAGTAATGGCAGTTCCCGTTGTCCAAGCAATTTCTGGAAAATCTTTTCCCAAATGTTTCTTTGCTAAGGGAATGGCAAATGCATTGGACATCGTTGGACTACTAACAGTTTAAATACCGGTGAAATATTGGCCTTTGAAAGGTAGTTTTCGTTTGGGATTGTTTTCTAAAAATAGGTCAAATGAATAAGTGTTTCAACAATGTTTTCTATGTGACAGTCTATCTCAGCCTAGCGAAATGTCAACCTAAGTTCAGCGCCTAACATGCATCAGAAATTTATGAAACGAATATAAAGGTAAACAAAATATAATCAAACAATAACAGATCATCTATTTTTAATTAAATTTCTAAAATTAAAATTTTGTTCAAACACAAAAATGTCTTGTTGGAATTATCCTTTTATGGTTGTTGAACAATTGTTTTATCAAGATTGTTGACAAAGATTTTGGACAGCCTACTGCTGCATTATATTTCGCATTTATCTCGATTTCAAATAAGTCACGTAGGAAGAAGCTTCTTGGTATTGTGTATGGAATGGTCGCAGGTGCACTCTCTTAGTAGGGGGTTTGGTGTTTTTTTCTTTACTTATAATTCTGCTAAATCTGAAAGGTTATACTAGTCTGCTATTCTAAAATTCATGTGTGCAAATTATGCTATAAAAACGGTTTGTTATTTTTTTAAATTTCATATTTATAACCATTTAAAACATGTGCTGAAAGCCCTTTTTTGAAATTTCAAAATTATATATCTGCATTGTTTTTACAATAAAACAATATTAATTTATTCATTATCTGATAATGCGTATGTTATGCAAATTCACTCTGACCTAGTATCTAAAAAACTACTCTTGTAGATTAGACTAGTGAAGAAGCCTGATTTAACATAACGATCTGGTTTATTTTAGGCTTCATCGACACCTTTAACTCAGTAATTCACTCTGTTATTTTATACTCATTGTTATTAGATCTAATATTAACAAATAACAAACTTATATCATTCACAACCATACTATACAGTAATGTATCCATAGCTGCCTGTTATGTTCATCTCTTCAAAGCCTGGTATTTTCGGTAGTATGACCATCAGTAAGGCAGAACTGTTCCTGAATTCCGCAGCTGATGAAAGTTGGGTTACGAGATGCTTGTTTGGCAGTTGAGGATTCAATGGCGTTGTTATGATGCGGAAGCGAAAGCTTGATAGAGTCTGGTGTATTCTGCTTTCTTGCGGTAGTTGAAAGCTGCGAAGACTTATTGGTGTGGCGTTGACCACATGAAATACCGAGACAATTCCTCACTTGAATAAAAACATGCTGAAAAGCTTTCCTATACTTTGGAAGTCGCCAAGCGTATAGAAACGGATTTATTAGCGAGTTTGCGAAGAGTAAAACGATGCACATAAAGTGCACCCATAACATGATTTCTATTTCAACACTAGTATTGTCTGTCAAATTTCGTTTTCCGTAAATATAAGTAACACTCGAGGTAGTTACAAAAGGCCAAAAACAAATTTGAAAAGCAACTGACATTGTGATAATTGTTTTAGTAACAACTTTCTCTCGATTAAATGCATTTTGGATTACTGAAGTGTTTTCCGGGTCAACGGTTCTTTTAATTTTCAGTGCCTGGTTTCTCATGGCACGAACTACTGCTGTGCTAAGAACGATAAGAATAACTGGAGCCAATGCCAAAAGAGTCGCATAAATTATTTCAAAGGTTATACTGTCAGAAACAAACATAACTGAAAATGTTTCATATATTATGAAGCAACACCAGATTAACACATTTACATTTCTTATTCTCCTTTTCGTTACTTTGTGGGCGTACTGTAGAGGAGTGGTGATGGCTATTTGCCTGTCAACGGATAAAACCACAAGGCTGTAGAACGACACACCTATCAAAACTGCGGCAAACGATGCAATAATGTTTGAGGAGTAAGGTTCAGAACTTGTAAAGCCGGTATAAATGAGCCAATATGCCATCAGTGGACCAACCAGTACTCCAACGAACAGGTCTGCAAGTGCCAGACTGAATATCAAGCTGTTGACTGGCGATCTTCTGATGTTCTTGAATGGATCAAGTAGAATAGAGGCAAGAACAAGACCGTTTCCGATGACATTGACAGGCAAAAGCAGAAGTATGGCAGTTCCCGTTGTCCAAGCAATTTCTGGAAAGTCTTTTCCCAAATGCTTCCGAGCTAGGGGGATAGTAAGAGGATTGGACATTGCTTGACTATTTACAGCTTCAAAACTAGTGAAATGATTGACCTTGACACCGGTATAAACGAGACAATATGCCATCAGTGAAGGATCAGCCTGCTGGATGTGTAGTTTAACTTATTACAGCCAGCAGTGCATAAAATTATGGTTAATTGTTTCTCTGAAAAAATTTCTGTAAAAACATGCACAAATAACTATTTGTCATTGTCATTGTCATTGACAATTAGATTTCGTATGAGACTGTTGTCCAGACAGCGTCTTCCGTGCATTTAATCCTTCTCATTTTAGCAAAAATTCATTTTTGGTTCAGCACCTAACATGCATCAAAGATTTATGAATGGAAGATCAAGGTAAATAAAATAAAATCAAACGATAGAAAGTCATCTTTTTTAATTAAATTTCATGAATTAAAATTTTGTACAATCACAAATTTGTCTTGTTGGAGTTACAATCTTATGACTGTTGCACATTTGTTTTTATGAAGATTCATTTCATCTTCACACACATGAAACTTTCTCGTTGAATTGCAATCTTTCGATTATAATCCGAGATAAACAAAGATCATACTTTTTATTAAATACCAGGCACTGGATATTGAAACTCTGGTAACATGATTGGCTCTCTACTCACGGTATAAATCCAAAAATACTGCAACTTGTCCAAATATGGAAACTGGCAATTTTATCAAAGAAAATTTGCCCTTTAAATGGCCGAAAACTCGACTTGGTAGAAAACAGAACTCGAGATATTTTTATCCAGTGTTTGGTGTGTAATAAAACAATTATTCCACTCACGCTTGTTGGTAATGACCTTATGATAGCTGACTCGGTGCTTTGCACCTCGTCCGCTATCTAAAAATTTATATCATACACGCATTTGTGGAATAATTGTTAAATAGATGTACATGGTATCAGTTTCGAACGGTATACTGTTTCAAGAAGATTAATGTTTAAAGCATGTAAGCTGACTTTTTGTTAAAGGTGATGAAGATTTATCTTTTCGAACAGATTTTTTATTTCGAGCTGCCAGATGATGCTTGTTAAAATGTGTTTTTCAAGTATAATTCTAATTCACCTCAGAGTAATTTTAAATAACTCATGAGTTGTTTCTTTCAGAAGCCAGATTAGTTTGGAAAAAACCCAAATAAAATAGTACTGCATAGTCAGAGTGTTTACTAAATTTAGCAACGAAACATGTTCCTAATGGAATGTACGAGCTAGCATTTCATTGGTGATGTATTGCAAGTAAATAGGTACAAGCATACGTTAGACACATGTGTCTGTTTACAGTAGCTAGTGTTGGGTTTCATTCTTTGCTTGATGTCTTGTCTGCTAATCATTTAAGGTAAAGTTACGTTTTCTATTTTGAAGATTCATTGTATCTACGTTTAATTGGCCAAAGGTTGTTGAGAAAGCTCTTGCACGGTCAACTCTTCATTACATTTTGCGTTTATCTAGATCTATGGAATGGTTTCAGGTGCATTAATCTTATTCTTTTATATAAAATTCTGCTAAATCTAACAAAGTTGTACTGTTCGGTTGTTCAAATACCTCCAGATTTAATTTGAAGTCGTAAGATTCATGTGAAAATGTGACAGCCAATCCAATGAAGATCGGTTCTTTCAAAAAAAAAAACTTAACGAAGCTTCAGAAATATATGATTTTACAAACATTTCCAAACAGTTTTGAACAATTTCAAAGATTTTCCCAACGTTAATACAAGTTTTATTGGAACATTCCTAAATACTTCCAATAATGATTTAGGCATTCCTTCCCTTTTGCCCTTTATTAGGACAATTACTTAAACTTGTATCTTACTAATAAAAATTTAGTTATTTGTCTTAATCAAACCTCATTTAAGTTGTTGTATACATACTTTTTAGTGTAAATATAGACAATTATTACCTCCTTTTCTTCTTTCTTTGTTGTTGTGTTTCCAGTTCGAATTGTACCTAACACCGCCAATGCGACCACAGTTGCTCCTTGAAAGTTTCCCGTTTGATACATGGAAGCCATTTCGCTGTTTTTACCTGTGACAAGGCCGGTCAGGGTGTCATTCACGCTGCTCGTGCCCAGTTGAAGAGGTTGAACCTATCGGTTTTACAAGACGTTCGATAAATGCGCATATACGTTGTACTGATATATTTTGTGCATAAAACTCTAGATTTTAAATAGGTTTGGGAAACCTTTCTATGCCAGGATAAGACACTTGAGATATAATTATTTTAAAAAAATACTTCTCTTACCTGAACATCTATGGCTGTTTCGTTTGCAGCTTTAAATGGATCCATCACGCGAATCTTGATTCTCAGATTGTTCTGATCTCCTCCACCGGTTGGTAACTTTCCAGTGAAATAGTCTTGCTTACCGTAATACAGCAACATGTGCGCACTACTTGCCGTTTCATATTTAAACTCGTACGTAAGATCTCCGTCAGGATCGGTCCATCCGCTGCACCTGAATGTGAAATGTGTCTTCAATGCCTCACCAGAAGGAATATCCACGCTGCAGTGACCACCTGATATAGAATAACAAGTTTATAATTCCCTCGCCGGAAAAGCTTACATTGACTCCCAATCAAAATACGCAATTTTAGTTACTTGCAAGCCAATACTTCACATTGCTAGACACTCTAATATTAGGCATGCTAGTAACCGAAATGACGTAACTTAATTTGATGTCAAAGCAATAAAATTGGTTTCCCATTCACGTGATATATGGAAGTGATTTCACTCGCTACGATTCTTTCAAACCTCATTAAAACTTTTTACAAGGTTCTTTCATTTTTTCAGGAACCCAATTCAAGGACTTGCAAGGCCTTTTTAGGTCGTTTTCAAGGACCTTGGCACTCAAATTCAAGGACCTTTTGCATTCGATAGGAGCTAACAGAAACAACAAAACATTGCTCTTTATTGTTACAAAGGAGTTCAACAGTAATAGCTAGAATCACAATTGAGTCTGTAAGAACCACGTTATTTTTTATAACATGTATTCCTGGTATTTTCGGTTGGATCAACAAGAAGTAATTAAAGCAAAATTTTGTTTCCACGATTTGCAACAGAAACTTTCAACACCGAAAACAAAAAGAACCCAACTTTACGTCACTTGCACTTTTTCAAGGACTTTTCAGTAATTTTCAAGGACCTGAGTTTTAATTCAAGGGCTTTCAGGTCCTTGAAAACAAAAAATTAAACTCAAGGACTTTCAATGACCGCGGGAGCCCTGTTTTTAATAAAACTTTAGTAGAAAATTTTACCGAAATTCGCTTTCAAACTACAACACCATAAAATACGATGCAACACAATACAGTACAATACAATACAATACAATTATTTATTTATTTATTTATTTAACGTTGATAACGTCGGGAAAGCTTGCCCTTACTCCTAAGGCAAGGGCTCAGGTTGAAAACGCTCGACTATATAGGAGACAATTACAATATACTAATTATTATATCATACCATTATATAAATTTGGGGAAAAAGCTAGACGATCAGCTAGGGGAGGGGAGGTTAATCAAAACTACTTACAAAACGCGCATATAATGCATACGCTAAGATAATGTCTTCTGTTCTGATATGTGGAAATATCACCAGGCACATAGTTTTTTATTCTTTTATTCGAACAAATAACGTTCTTGTATCATTAAACCTTGGTCTTAAATGACAAACCTATATCCACAATGTTTATTGTACTTTGTAGTATAAATATTACACAGGGCGTGAAGATATGAATTTAATTCGTCCAGTTGAAAAAACAAACAAACAAGCATAGCAAATGTACAACTTAAATTTTTCATATAATGCAAGTTTTATGAATATCTATGCGGGAAATATGGTGGAGATCCTCTTTATGGATTACCTGATAGCAAGTTTCCCGTAGTCTGGTTCTTATTGGGGGAGGGGGGAAGGGGGACAGATGGAAGTCTGACATGGTTTTCTACCTGATGGTGAAGCATTAGTTGTAAATATGTACTCTGTCGATCCTTTTGTTCCACCTGGGGTTTGCGCGTTGACCTGCAGTCTGTATGTTGTACCTCCAACAAGTGCTCCATTTTTGACAGCAATATTTGAAGATGAAACAAAAGTGTCAAGTTGTGAATTGAGGTTCTTGATTTCATCCCACGAGCTGGGAGCTCCGCTAACGGCAGCACTGTACAAGCGCCAGGAATACACCAAACTGGAGACGCAAGACGCGCCGCTACATTTTGTTCGGAGTCGCAAACGTTCAGATGGGTTGACTTTAGTTTCACAGTTTTGCACACAGCTGTAATTAAAAAAATTCGAAAAGAATGGGGTTTTAGTCCTTTTTGATACAAGTAATTGGGTGGTGACCTGAAATTTAAAGTTGGGTTCTTTTTTATCTTTCCAGAGAAACGCCAACCTCATGAGCTACTTGGATGGGGAAAACATTCGGCTTTAGATGTAGGCTTTATTCTTCTAGGTCTGTAGTTATATCTACCGGTTTGTCTCTCCTAACGATGTTACCGGACGTTTACATGTAACAGGTTAAACCTACCTGCGGGTACAGCTTTACAGCTACAAGTTCACTTTTAAGTGAAAAGGAGACACTCATAACAATTATTGGTTATCGGACTCGGCACAAAACAACTTCAACTTTCAACTTCAACTTTATTATAATATCAATTCTGATAAACCAAAGTGCGATTTCTCAAGCTGTAAAAGAAGATAAAGTTTGCCTCATTTGCTATTAAACTTCTTCTGGAGTTTCTCCAATTTTCCGAATTACTTTACGACTTGTAAAAACACGAACTCAAGTTATGTCTTCGAAAATATTGTTTTTGCTTTTTAGTGTGCAAAGGCTCCGAAACAGTTTGTCGAAAATATGTTGCGTTTTTGCCTGATTGTAATTAGTTGTTTTTATCACGTGATGAATAATCACTCGGGTCCTCTGGAGCCTGCACAAGAATGTTACATGTACAGTAAAAACCTGCGAGTAAGAACCTTAATTTTAAGAACCTGTTAGGCTAAAATTTACCGATTATACCCCCTCTATGTAAGAACCTATTTAGCCTAAAATTTGAAATTAGGTTCTTAATTTTTAGAAGAATTGTAGAAAAAAGTGGGCTGACATAGAGACACCTACAAATGAGCATTATTTTAGTTATCACTATCATACAATCATGTACAATGTTAATAGTAATCACTTATAATGAACATGTGCACTGGAGAAGTCTGAAAACTACCAAAAATTGACTGTCAGTGCTATCGTAAAACTTACCAGAGATTAAGAACCTATTAAGAACCTAATGACCCTAGATTTTTGTTACATACCATTTATGTAAAAACCTGTTTAGCCTGACTTGCCAAAATACAAGTTCTTACGCGCGGGTTTTTACTGTATACTGATCCAGGTTCTTACGAAGCAAATGATTATATCAATCTTACTCACCTGACTATGATCTCGGGAGGATCTCCGGCAACAACCTTGATTGTCTGCCAAGATTCGCTACGCCTTTCATCCTTCGTAACCACAACTCTAAACTCGTAATCTTGGTTCTCCAACATGTTTCCCGTGTTTATTATAAATTTCGATTTGTCTGACAGTTTGCCGATACCTGTTCCAAAACAACCTCCTGTATTATTACCAGTTGGGGATAAAGAAACGTTTGGTAACGACAAGATTTCTCCACTGGGCCATAGCTCTCCAACCTTACGACACAACCACGCAAACCTCATCCCAGAAAAATCTCCAGGGCCCACATCCGGGTCCCTCGATAAAGACGCATCAAGTGTTTGAAGCTTGTTAAAACCCCTTGTTAAGCTGCTTCCGCCTGCGATGCGAGCTTCAAGCGGAGTCTTTGTTATGATTAGAAACCCAAAATCAGAACTCGTTGCGTTTAAACTACCCGTCACGTATGTTGTAAAACGTACAACGTATATCCCGTATGTAAGTGAAAGTGGCTTGATGCTCCACTCCGCAGACTTGTTGTTCACAATTTTATCATGCCCTCCGTTTGCTTTCCCTGGTGAAACTAAAGACACTTTCCATTCAAATCTGAGTTTCACATTGTCGGTACAGTTCATCTTGACGTCCGTCTGGATGATGGAGTTTTTAGAGCGCCATAGAGCAGTTGGTTTCTTCGAACTCTTGCTAACCTTGAGCAGTTTAACACTTGGTGGCCTGCAGTGGCTGTTTGCTGTGAGGAGACAATTTCATTTATAACTATTTTGGCTTTGATAGAACTAATTTTAATATGAGGATATGAGAAGAGGAAACAAAAGCTCGCCCTAAAATGACCGGATTTAAATTAGAGACGGACTATCCGTCTGAGAAAAATTATAGTCTTCTCAGACGGGTCATTCGCCCAGATATAAATCCGCTATTAGGAAGAATTATGGCCAAAATTCGTCTTGCTTTATTCGTTTGTTGGCACGCCTCAACTACAGATCGCAGTCCAGAATGAACGTGTAAAGTGTAAAGTGCGAATAGCGTAAAAGATTGACAGGATTTCTACAAGACCTGTTAACAGACGAACAACTAATCTCTCGAGTATATACTAAAACTAAATATCCGTCAGGTGGATAGTTCTTCTAGAGGGATAATTCGCCTCTAGTCCAAATGCGGCCAATTAAAACTCGCATACTATTCAAGAGATGTAACAATATAATTTGTTTTCGGAAACATTAACTCGCTCAACTAATCAAAACTCGTCTACCTTTCAAAAGAAATAACAATATACTATAATTTCAATGCCTTAAACAGGGAGTGCATGTGCATGGTCTCCAATGTTCTAAGGCAAGTTTAATCAAAGGATTGATGACACAGATGCGAATGAAACATGAAGAAGTTTAAACTATCATCTTTTTACTACACTTCTTGAGCACAAAAATTACACTTTAGCAAGACAAACTTTTACATTTTAACAACTGCAAATACGAGTTTTCCTTTGCAGTAACATCTTACATTTACTTCAACACATCATTATATCAACATTCATTCATGTTTCAAGCATCCTTGTTGCCATAATAATAATAATTTTCTTATTTAATTTGTAAATGTATTTATTCATTTATTTAATGAAAACTAACCTCTGCCCGCCTCGACTAGCAACGCTATAAGCGGAAATAGTAAAACTTTAAAATTGTGTATTTTGTTAATAAAATGTTGTTGTTGCTGTTGTTAACATTGATTTTGTAGAGGGGGAGAAATGGAGAATTCAGAAAAAATCTTCGAAGCAAGAATACGACGAGAACAACAGACTATGGCAATCTACATACAAATTTCCAGGGTTGAACCATGATTTCCATATTTAGTAAAAGGCACAAACATAGGAAATTTAAAAGTAGTCTTTAGCAATAAAAACGGCGGTGAAACGGATCAGTCAGTTCGGTTTCGGGGTTTTCTCAGACAAAGACTGATTGAAAGAATTTGTTTTTATAAATGACCAAATGTTACTAACAACTCGCCTTTCCTTCAAGAGTAAACGAAAATACAAATACACGCCCACTGGTAAATACAAACCTCCAAACGAGTTAAAAGACATGTAATTTTGATCCACGCGAAACCTTCCGAAGTATCCTCTTGCCACTGCTAAAGAAATAGAATCCCTTAAGTTGTTTACTCGTCCGCTGTCCACCTTAAAAGCAAGTTTCACCACGACACTGCCAGGCCTGTTAAAATAAACAAATAAACAAACCAGTTATTTACGAAATCACCCAAACCTTGGCGTTGGGGGAGACGAATACCTCGTGGTAAAGATTAGTGACTGATTGGCTTTTATCCACATTTCGAAAACTTCAAACTAATGTCACGCTGTTAACCCTCTGTTTTCATAGCACGCCAGCCGAAGGAGGCCGGAATCGATCAATCCCCGCCTACTCATCCTTTGTAAAATGGTTATAGCGAGACAAAAGCTATCCGTTTGGCATGCACACAGTTTTGATTTAGCTAACTACTTAATTGTTGTTCTACAGTAACATTATATTCAAGCAGAGTTTTCGGAAATTATAATTTCTGCAAGCATCTAACAACTATTTAATACTAATAGCAAACATGAACTAGAGAATCAAATTGAAAAGACTGAAAACAAACGTAGAACAAAATTTTGCATTGGTTTTTAAGTTTTTCTTAAACCCCGTTTAATTTGCAAAATATTGTTTACATGTACGTTATAAATAATTACGCTACAGTGTCTAATTAACTTCAAAAGCGGCGTCTTTATTTGGACTACTTGTACTGTAATTTAATTTCTTTTTAAAAGCTTTAATATCGTATGTTTAAGTTTAGGTAAATCTTAACATTCACTTCATCCCCAACATTCTCCCCCTTTCCTTCTTTGCCCGTTCGAGGGTCAAGGGAAGAAAAACTGAAACTTCCAATAGCAACAGAAGGACGTGTCACAACAGATGACAGCCAAGTTGTAAGTAAGGGAAATTGGAAAGTACCAAAACTTACTCAAATGCCTCAATTTTAACATCTGTTTCGCCGGTCAGCGCCTTCAACTGTTGAATAAACAAACTTATCAACCCAGATTCATAAACATCATTATCGGCTGAACACATCGGACATAGTTTGGGATTGAGGTGCAGCCCTGAGTAAAATAGAGAAATAAAAATGGATTCTAGGCTGAGCGGCCAGCGGAATTTTTTTTGGGATCACTTCACTTCGCTTGGTAGCCCAACACGAAATGTAGCCTGGCCTTCTCGTGGGCTGCTCGAGCGTGGTCGACTTTCTAGCGCCCCGCTCGTTCTAAGTACTGCCCGCCTCTGGACTATTCTTAAAATTCTTACCCATATGTATTTACTTTAAATCGTCAATCGTTTCCATGATTCTTTGTTAGTTTTCATAACAGTATTTTCACCCATTTGAAGTCCCGGGTTGCTTAACCGTACCCACAGCCACGACACAGGTTAGTGAATACGACCGGTTTATACCACAGGAGGCCACTCACTATGAGTGAGTGTTGTTGATGTATGGCATCGAGCAACTTGGGAGTTTCGAATTTCACAGTTATCATCGTAAATAATGAAATAAAGGAGCTGTGACTTGCTTGAAGTGTTGTTTGTGTCTTTCTTACTCTGTGGTGGCGATTTCAAGCCATTTCGGCGATTTTAAGTCCCTCCAAGACAAGCGAGCCCGTCACAAACTGATGTTGTTGACAGAATTTCCTGTAACACACTATTCATATAACAAGTACTACCAAGATTTAGGAATTACCTTTGGACCCATAACTTCGCAAAACCCCGATTGAAAATGAACCAAAATAGATACCTACCTTCCAATTTTACGCGGTAATCTTTATCTAAAATTAGGCGGTTGAACGCGGGAAGGCCAGGCTACGTTTCGTATTGGGTTACCAAGCGATTTCGGGAAGTGATCCCAAAAAAAAATTCCGCGAGTGGCCAACCTACAGATTGCTTCCTCACTTACATATTTATTTCATGTTTACTACCGTCTTAATTTCCCACGACCAGCTCCAATCTGGCCTTGTAGCTTAGTTCAGGGTAGAGCTACGGTGACCTGTTCCGGAGGTCGTGGGTTCAATCCCCACCGGGATCAGACATTTATTCAATTTCTCCGTGTAATCCCATTTCCTTTCTGGAGCAATCACTCAGAAGAAATTACTTTTGATGATACAGTACTTCAACCTACCACACTTTACTAAACCACTGTGTAAACTCGAACACGGTTTCGTAGCATGCAGGTATAACACTGGAACGTCCAGGAACCGCGGAGCAGGGGAGCATGTGCACCCCAATATTTTTAGAATTATAAAGAGTTAGTGAGAAAAGGACTGTTTTGTGCCCCCAGATATCAAGTCACTAACGGTGCACCCCGTTCAATCTCAAAGTTGCTCCGTGGTCCCTGGCGTCTTCTTGTTAGTTTAAAGTTAGAAGTAAACTAAAGATTGTATGAAAGTTTGCCAGCATTTATGTAACTTTCCATACTCTTGGATTGAGTTTTTGCAAACGTAGAGATATGTAATAGCTAGTTTCATATATTTGAAACGGGATTCGGTTTAACTCTGCAACGTGAGAGTGATTCGCAGAGCTAGCCAGATGAAACTGACCGAGTTAATGGTTCTTTTCGAGAATTTATTGTGTTAAGACTACGCGGCCATTCTTACCTCAATAATGCATTGGGCTTCAAGTGCTTTGTATTCAGCCGAGTTGGGGTCACCAAGCGCATTTGTGTAGTTCTCACTTGTAAAGCGCAATGTTACTGCTACTTCGGACATTTCCTCTGTCAGGAAGAAACAGTCGACAGATAAGCAGAGAAGGTTCATAGGGGGTAAGCAGTTTGATAAGTTGGTATATCAACTTCTTATATGTCGCTCGTAAAATTATTAGCCTCAGCTTACATATACCACTTTCTTTTGTGTTATACTTTATTTTCATTTAGTTTTTCTTTGGTATCTGTATTGACTTATATATTTCACTTTATACTCTAGTCCCATTTTTGGGATGTACAGAATGGGGTAGGATGGTGTGTGTGTGTGTGTGCGTGTGTGTCTGTGTCTGTGTGTTGAGGGAGGAGTTATTGCTCCTTTTTTCCAGTTTGATATGTAAATATTAGTAATATTTTAAGCTCTCTTTTGGTCTGGCCTCACCGGGACTACAAACCCGAGCGCCGTCCCCTCATCCAGTTTTTAAAACAATTATTTTGTAACTTTTGTTTTGTTTCTGCTCGTTGTTGTTACTGTTGTTTGTGAGCAGGATGGAAGTTTCTAAATAACATGAAAACAAATCCGTATTTCAGTCTAATTTCCTTGCACATGAATGTTTGTTTCAAGTAAAAAAAATATCGGAAAGTAGTATTCATGTTGCCTTTGTTGCTTTCAACAACTGACTTTTGGAACAAAAGTTTCTGTCACACATTGCAATTCTCACTCCAAGCTATAAAAAAACCCACCATGCAATTACAATATTACATGACATTTGATTGTTTAGCAGTACAGCGTGGTGGTGAAAAACGTGAAAATGGCGAGGGATTACAAACTTAAACAAACTTTGTTTTGTGTAAAGACTGTGTGCTTTTCGGACTATATCAAATAGTAAAAGGGCAAAGAAAGAAAACACATACTTTAAAATCTCTTCCTATATAAAAGACAAAATCTGCAAAGGAATGTTAGACTCCGCATGCATACGTTACAACTTTCCTTTCGATTTGTCTCGCAACGATACCTAGGGTCTATCGTTTGATGTTAAGTAAGGCCCGACTACACAATTCATATTTTTTGTGCGAATTACTTGGCAAAAAGTTCTCAATGATACAGTGATGTTATCAAACTTGGATTATGCTACACACTACTTTAACTTTGGCAAATTGTTTCCCAACACCGCCGCAAAACTAGTAGTACGAACAATTGCACCGTGTAACACAGCTAAAGACAAACACAAAGACAA
>JAOBRG010099105.1:0-20066 GCA_027574985.1 Umimayanthus nakama | reverse complement strand
ACATCACCTTAAAAGTTGTCTGATGATATTTTTAGAACCTTTCTGACATCGAGAGTTAGTTTTTATTCAAAAAATAACAATTCGGCACTGATATTAATTTTTTGTCCATCTGAAAGGGGGGGGGCACGGGCCCCCCATGCCCCCCCTTGGATCCGCCACTGATCCAGTTGACGGAAACGTTAAACTTTTCGTGTGTTGCATAGAATATACTAAGTCAATTTATACTGCTAAATCTGATTTTCATACCTGAGTAAGAACTTGCAATTTAAAATCCGCAGGTTTGCTTTTCACAAAGACTCGCATTGCAACTGAAAATTAAATCACCAGCTCAGCTCCTGTCGAGTTGTGCGCCCTAAACGCAATCCGTCCACCGATGCCCGAAAGACTTCGATCCCACGTAACGTGACAAAGATGTCTAAAATTCTGAAATTCGAGCGAATATAAGCCAGCATAAAGTGGTCCAGTCTTACTAGTCAACGCGGAAAGTTCCATGCTGGAGTTCATAAAACAATTCTTGATGTGGAGCAATGCGTTGAGTTTGCTCGCTCGATCGACGAGCTTGGAAGTGATGCGGCTGAGAAGTTCCACTTGGAAAATTCCACGCTGGAATTGGTAAAACAATTCTTTATGTGAAGCATTGCGTTGAGTTTGCTCACTTAGAAGAGATGCAGTTGAGAAGTTCCAAAACAACTGGCTACTAAGGAATGGGAAACTGGTTAAAGGGTTCGGAAGAAACCTTAAAAAAAAAAGAAAAAATAACAAGGAACGCCTTTCAAAAAAACAACAACACCAGGGTTAGATGGAAGAAGATAACTTTCAAAGAGTTGTCGCCTGGTTATGTCAAATTACTTGACTTCTTGTTTGTTCAGGTCAGGGGAAGGTACGTGATGGAGAAAATCGGTCAAAGTTGCACGAAAATGAGAGCAAAAAGTTTAAAGCAAGTTTTTGCGATGAAGTAATCCATCGAGGTTAATAGAAATTTACAATTCAAAGTTTACTCAAGACGAATAGCTTTAAGAGCTTGAAGTTCAGGTGTGTTTCTTTAAACGTGAAAAGCCTTAAGAACGTATCGAAACGGTTTTTAAATGACTGTATCAGCAAAATGCGCATGTTATTTTCCTACAAGAAACTTTAGTACAAAAGAGATTGAGGCAAACGAGGAAAGGTAGTACTGTACAATCACAGCTAAGAACAACACTAAAGGAGTCATTCTCTTAGGCCCTTTTCAAACGACGCTCTTTGGACGTGCTATTGTCGTGTCGCGAATGTGGCGCGACCTTCAGTCAAGCTTCACTCGCGCCGAAGGCGGCGTTGATCCGCCATGTTTTTTATTGAAAGCACTGCACCCATCATTCAGTTTCGAAACAGGATGCAAAATTAAAAGGCTGTGAAGAAAAGGAAATTCTCAACGCTTTCGATTTCCAATAAAGCTTGAAGCAACCAGTTAAAACAATTTTATTAACAAACAATACAGAGACCCCGTAACACATAAAAAGAAGAACGGAACAATCCTAAGAAGTAAGGCAACATTGTACAAAGATGTTGAACACAGAACCAAGTATTTTCACAATTTAGAAAAGCGCAACTTTACAAAGAATTGAAAAACCAAGAGATGATGAAGGGAACAGACCTAGGAAATAAGGCATGGTAATACGAAGACGGTGAACACAACACCAAATGTCTTCACAAATAAAAAAAAAACGTATAGCCAAAGAAACTTAACATAACACAAGGGAAGATGAAGGGGACGATCCTAAGAAGTTGGGCCAGATGGTACGAAAGCTGTGAACACAACATTCTCGGCCGGAGAAATGCACTTGACCATCTACTTAAGCTTTGAGTTGTTCACATACATTTGAAACTATGTTAACTTGAGATTTCAGAGCATTATTTTCCAATCTTAACTACTAATTTTCTGTCTTAAGAACCGCGACTCTTTTGACCATCTATTCATATTCAGTCGCGTCGAGGCATTGAAGCTACACCTCGAAAGGTGCCAGTTCTTTCTAAACTAATTGCAATTAACACTTACTAATTGTTCCCTACGTTTCTGTAAACACGAACTGACGACAAATTACGATAAAAACGAGGAAAAAGTATCATAAAAGTTGAAGAAAATGAAACTCAAAAGCTGAACGAGCTGACCTCTGAAAGTACACGAGCGCCATGTTTGACCCATTGCGTGTCATCACGCCAAACGTCTTACAAATACAGTGGACATGTACAAAACCAAGTATATTCACAATTTAGAAAAACGTAGCCACATATAAAATTGACATAATACAAGAGACGATGAAAGTAGTAAGGCCAGATGGTTCGAAGATGGTTTTTCACAGTTTAGAAAATTTTGACATAAAACAAGAGAACGAAGAGAAGAAGATGACGGGGACGATACTAAGGAGTAAAACCAGAAGGTTCTAAGATGGGTCACTCGGCAAATGTTTTTTCACAATTCAAAAAACCGTAGTCAACAAAAAGAATTGCTTAATAAAGTTTCATATAACGGAAACTGAAAAGTAACTGATCCTTCAGAAATCTTGAAGGAAGAAAATTGTTTTTTACCAAACAGTCAAAAAAAATTAATGGCAATCACTTTCAGCGATCCTAGCGAGCGAAAGTTTAAACTCAGTGTTTCACAAAAATGTGATCAGCTGTCCTAAAAGATTCCTAAATCCGATTTAGTTTCGTTTTATATTATTAATTATAAAACGAAATGGTTAAACTAATAATGGTAAAACCACGGTTATTATTCGGATCTACGGTCTCGCCAGATTTGTAAACAGGTGAAATATATCCATCATTCCAGTACTGCGGAAAATTGGCAGATTTAAGAAGCCTGTTAAACATATTTACAAAAGAGTCGCAATGGCACTTTAAGCAGGACTTAATCACCTCATTACATGTACTTATGGAGTCTAATCCTGATGCTTTGCCATTTTTTTTAACTTGTTACTAGTTTCAATGAGTTCTTTTTTATCAAATGGCTTGTCCAGCAGTTCAACATAGGATGAAGCAAACTTGTCAAAATGTGTTGTATAAAAGTCCACACCTTTATCAAATGAATTGGCGGAAATGTGTGGATTATTTAAAGTTTTGAAGTATGAGAACCATTCATCTGCGTTGACATTGGATTGATCATTAGATTTTCTCGAGGAGATGCTGCACGAAGAGACTGTACTAGTTTCAAGTACTCTTTCGGATTAGTTGATTCGAAAGTTTGAATTTTATCAAGTATATCTTTTTTGAAAAGGAATTTTTTGTGTTTAATTAGTTTCCTGTATGATTTTTTTGGGCTACAAAGTTTTCTTCTTATTAAGGGACCGGCGAAGGACTTGCTTAGCACATTGTAAAATATCCTTCTTTAGCCGTTTAAGTCCCAACAAGATTTGTCATACCATTTTTTGGCTTAATTTTCTTACAAGAGCTTTTTTTCTCTTTAAAGTTCAATAGTTGGGATGTTTTTACTGCTTCTGTAAATAACTTTGTAAAACTTAATACAAAACTCTCATTGATGTTGTCATTAATATAGTCCTGAGAGAGTGGTTCACTCAGGTTCTGAAGTTTAGTTTCAAAGTCTCTTGACCGTATAACCTGCTGAAATTTATCACGAATCATTGAGTTCCATTTTAGTGAAACCGGCAAAGCATGCAAGCTCTCCACTTCTTCATGTGTTCTCCTGTTGGTTAAACGTAGAGCAAAGGATATTGGAGAGTGGCAAGAACTAAAACTTGGGCGACTAACAGTGAAAAACTTTACATGAGTGAAGAGTTCTTCATTAACAATTGTAGTCAATAGTGCTTTGACCGTTGTACTTGAAGCAGGTTTATTGACCTGACAAATGTTTCGATGACATGTTCTACCATTCAAAATAACAAGATTAAAAGCTACACAAGTTTCTATCAACAATTCTCCAAAGCTTGATACTTTTGGGTCACGATTGTATCTATATGGATTTATTTCCTCATAGGTGGAATTAAAAATGAAAGGGGAATTTTGGTTAGGGTCCGAATAGTTTACTATGTGGTCCTTCGAATCCCCTGTTCTCGTATTAAAATCTCCCCAAAGAATGACCTTTCCTCTCTAACTAAAAAACAGCAAGTCATTTTGTAAATCATCACACGGGGAAAGTAGGTTAGATTTAGCGAAGCTGGAATTATTTGCTGGTATATAAACCGCACAAACAAAGATATCATCCATAAGGTTAAAAAAAATGTTTGTCAAACTTTCACCATAAAAAGCACTCATTTTTATCGGATACAATTTTAAAACCCTTTCGCAATGATTCATGAGTTAAATGTTTCATGACTCAATGAAGTGTGTTTTTGCCCACCAGTGCAAACATAGCTGTTAAATTAAACTTATTTTATCAGTAGCGACCCTTTAAAGTTGGCCCAAAATCACCCCTTGAACCAGGCCTTCCCGGGTGGCGGGACAGCCAAAAGTTAAATCGCTGTGCGCTTTCGCTTTTTAAATTATTTTCACAAACTAATGTCCATTTTGTGACTTGCACAAAAATACCTTTCATGGCCCCCAAAAAGAAGTAATAAGAAAATCCAAACCAGAATAGATCCAGCTGAATGGTTCAACTTTTTCTACAATGAACAACTGGCGCACCTCAGAGTTCTTTGTTGAACAAAGGAGCTAAACGTGGTTGAGCACTTTCAGCAGTTTTATTTATACTCTCGGCTTTAGAAATTTTGCACAGATGTTACACCACTTGCTTTCCATAAACGTAGACTTGATAAAAAACACTGATTATCGAAATAATAAGCTTCCCCAGCTGCTCAGGCCCAGAATAAAGTAAGAGGAAAAGAGCAGCATTATTTGTAGGACACTGGCGGAAACGCATTGAAAAAACAGATGGTCTTCAAAGGCCTATTGAGTTGTTGCTGGTTGCCTTTGAGATGTTGTTCTCTTAAAGATTGAAGTTCTAAAATTACTTGATAAAATCACAGAAGTGGAAAGCCTTGCGCCTTTAGATTCCAGAATTGTTTAAATCAAGTTATGTTAGTGCTTTGTTTGTTTCTTTGAAGTCTAGTATGTCTGAACCACCTTCTTTTTATCACCCTGGCGGTAAGAAAAGCTTTCTTTTTCTTTTGCCGTTTAACGTTCCAATTATAAAGCAAGCTGTTGACCTTCACACGAAAACACCAGGTAGTGGGAATGCAAAGGCTACACGTATCTGAATTCGAAGTGGTTAATTGAAACACATTGCAGCTGAAGTCAAAGACTAACATGGGGAGTATTTACTGTCGTAAAAAATGGTGACTTATCAATTATTCCATTCGTGCTTGTTTGATATGAGATGACAGATAGTCAAAAAGGCTTGTGGCGCTGAGATAGCGGTAAACAAAATCATAAGCATGAATGAAGCACTGGCTTTATTAAGCTAGTTTTTTTTATAAAATTCTGATCTCAGAAATACCTCCAAGTTTAGCTTTCCGCCCAATTTTTTAGCAACACACGGTATTTGAGCTGATATTCAAGATTGAGAGAACCAATCAGAACAGTAGAAATTTAAAAAAATAAGAAGAAGAAATATTGCTATATCTCATATTTAAGAGTTCCCCTTGGACTGTTTAAAGCATTTCGACTTGACGCGAGAGGATTCATGTTTACTGGCCGGCACTATTACATTAAAAGGAGCCAGGTAAATGAATACTACAAAAATTACATGTAGATGTTATTGATTAGAAAATCGATTGCACAATGAGGATCTCAACAACAAAAAAACGATATCTAGTGGAGTTCTTCTCATCGATCAAGATGTACGGAGACTGCTGGTCAATGAAGCTTCTAAGTCGGAACGTATTCAAACGTGTTCAGTTTAAGATTTTCTCGTTCATTGTTGATTCGTGTGCCCTGCTCTCTACACCTTTTATGCACACTACGTTTACCGGAGGAAGTAGTTTGATCACGTGCTCAGCTGGTCCATCATGGCTGCTTGAATCATCTTTATATGGTAGTGCTTCTTTTCCACATTCTTGTTCTTCGCACGTTCTGTTTCGTACTTGTTGTTCACCAAAAGCTAGTTTGATTTGTATACCTCTTTCTTTCTCCAAATGAACACTTTCCGATGCAGAGGCAACTTCATTTCAAAGTCTTTCTTCGGTTTTGCCAATCCATGGTTCCTTTCAGTCCAGGCCTGCACCAAAATAGTAGAAACCCCTTGTAATATAATAGTTGAAAAAGTAACCAGTGAGATTATCCGCTAGGCACTGCTAAGCATGTAATGTAGTTTGAAATATGACACATCAAAGTGTGTATAGATATCCTAAATATAGTACCTTCTGAGCGAGATATAGCTCGATAGCTCTAGAAAGGAAGTGGGCCAACAAAGAGAGAGAGAAAAACCTCTGACTCCAGTGAGATTCGACACAAAGGCCGTGGGTTCGAATCCCACCGGGGTCAGAGGTTTATCCATTGCTCCGCGTGGGTCAGTTTCCAATTATAGGCTTATCGCTTAGAAGATATTTGGGATATTTATGCAGCACATAAATTTACTACATTTCAAATCACAATAGACCGTTTTGAGATAGCTGATTGCGTATTATTTCCAGCAGTTCATGGATTCGATGTTTCAGTTAAGAACGGACGGATAGTTTTTAAATTTGAGCTAACGATGCTAATAAAACGTCGTTTGCCATTCTGTATTTGTTTCATTAGTACACAACACAATTTTAGTATTAGCAATTGTTACGTATCTGGAACTACCTTTGTTTTCACACATTTAGCTTCATTTTCCCGTGATTTCCGTTTTGGTTTCCATCTGGATTTCCATGGTAACAACAAGAAAAACAACTGAATGTATAGCTTAATGAGAGCGCCGCCAAAGTGCAGAACTTCATAATCAAGTTCACGTCCTCTTTAACACATCATCTCCGAGCCAATACTACTACTACTAAACGTCCCTTCAGGTGAGAACGCGGAAACATGAAATCAAGTTTGAATTAATGATATCAATGTCAACACTTCCTATAGTTTCCTCCTGTTGTATCTTGTCTTCATGCACACCTCATGGTAAAAATTACCGAAGTTTTGACTCTTTTCCGGTGACAAAAGTCGCAGTTTTCTTTTTCCTTTACGGACGTTCTAGTGACAACTGTAGTTTGCACAGTTAATAGTAATGTAATAAGAAATCTTCCATCTAGTAATATAATAGTTTCCCTAAGCACAACATGCTTCATTGCACTATTTGGAAAAGAAACAAAATTTATCTCTGTTATCGATGTATATGGGTTAATTGTATTTAACGTCCTCGTTGTTACATTGTATTGTTTTGTTTTGCAAAATGAAGGAAAGCTTGTCTCCACCATACAAGTTGCTTCGCCGAGCTCATTTCACGATGTCTTCGCCGAATGAAGTTTGGTTTAACGTCTTTTCCATCGTCGAGGGTGTTATCTGTATCATTGGTCCTTTCGTCAATGGGATTGTCTGCTTCACCTTTTACAAGAATCCTCAGCTGCTCACATCGCAGAACTTGTTTATCATGAGCATAACGTTTAGTGATTTCCTGATGAGTCTGATTGCAGTTCCCATGGCCTGGGCGGCAAACTTTATGCGACAATGGCCGTTTGGTGATGCTGGTTGTCAAATCCACGCCTTTCTCATCTTCCAGTTTGGCCTTGTCTCCATCACGCATCTGACGGCAGCAACAGTTGAGAAGTACCTCACCGTAGCCAAGTCGTTAACCGAATCCTCGTTTCTCACTAAAACACAAACTCTTTACGTGATTGCGGGGCTGTGGGTATACACCCTGGCCTTCTCCCTCTCTCCCCTCTTTGGCCTGTCGCACTTCGGACAAGAAGGACTGAACGCCAGTTGCTCCATCACGTGGGACACAGACAGCACCACAGAACATGTGTACTTCAGTTTTGTGTTCCTTGGTTGCTTCATACTCCCAGTATGTCTCATTTTTGTGTGCAACTTCCGTCTGCGGAAAATCATGAAAGACATACGTATTGAGATGTTCAACATTGCTGGCCGGAACTCCGAAGCAGTACGTCGCTTTTACAGGCAAGAAAGGCGCGCGATTATTCGATTTGCCATCATGGTGTTGGCGTTCCTGGTTGCCTACTGCCCATACGCAGTGGTTTCTGTGGTCGTGATGACACGGGGCACGTCTGCGGTTCACCCAGCGGTTCTAAGTATGTCGGCGGTCTTCGCCAAAACCTCCTGCCTTTACAACTCATTTGTAAACGTCTTCAGCTACAAGAGGTTCAGAAAGATGGTGATTAAGGAGATACCATTCTGCAAGAATACAAACGCTGTTGTTCCATTAGACGAGTAACTTTTTCTTCGAAAGACGACTAAAACTCTCGAATGAGTAGAGGATGATCGTAAAGTGCTGGGAATAAGAGCGAATGTGCATAACTTTTCATGTGCTTGTCGAAATGGCAACACAGGATTCTATTAATGAAACTGGGTTCATTTTTGGACGTATTTTCCATCTAAAAACGTTTGTTTATGAACTTTACTTAGTAAGAAAACAGCAAACAGTCCTGTAATGTTGAGTTTTGTTAGTTTGCCTGCTGTAACGTCTTTTTAAGTGGTTTGTATCTAAAATCTGATAAAATTTAGGAACCTATTTTTACATGAGTTTAACTGCAACCATACTAATATTTCGGTGTAACTACCACTTGAGGCATTCGGGGAAGCTGAGGGGGGAATCAACAGAATCCAACAGCCTCTTTGTTTGTAACTTCTTTGTTTACGCTGTTCTTTGCTTCTCAGTACAACAATAACAAACTTATACTAAGAATATATAGGAAAAGAGAACTGACAACCTAAAATAACCAAAGAGTTGAAAATGCCAGAATGCCAGTTGCACTATAAAACAGATTGAAATACAGTGTCGGGTACATAAACACACATATTATTTATACTTTTTTTTACACACACACAAATTGCATATGTTTATATAAATATATATATACAACAACAACAACAACAATCTTTATTTGATGTATATATATATATATATATACAACTGTTTGCAAAATTTTTACATCCTTCCAAAATATGTATAAATATATACATATATCAGAGGATGCTACTTAATTGACCTCAGTCAAATGTAACTAATATCATTAAATACATGTCAGAACATATAAATTAAGATCATTCTACTGTTTAATACACAAAATGATCTAAATCAAGCGAGTTTAGCTGCCACGTGCGCACTCTCATGCACTATATATCTATATATGTATATACTTGGGGGGGTGCAAAATGTTTGCAAACAGCTGTATACACATATATCATATCACATCTTGTTGAGGGCTCCATCTGTATTCATGCCGGATCCTCCTAGCTTCAGAGTGCTTTATAGCGTATGCTAGAGCAGTATTAAAAATTTGTAAATAGATCGTCAAATTAAAAACTCTAACTTAAAGTTTCTAGGTCGTTGCGACCCTCTATCAGAAAATTTCTCTACAGGTACACAGACATTACCAGAAAAAGAAAGTGAGAGAAATAATAACAGTTAAGCAACTACGTTACATGTTATATATTAACCTAGCATATTATTAAAAGATAGCCGAACAGTTGGCGGAGCAATAGTAGTATTATAAGAGAAAAAAGGTAAATGTCTATTAGTAGCTTTTAATAAATCTCTGCTTCAGCTTTTTTTCTTGAATATTGACGTAGACAAATTTTCATATCATCATCAATTGCATTCCAACCTGTTTTAGGTAAATAGTATCGGGGGTGGAAGCGGAATCTATTCAGTATGATAGTTCGTTATTCCTAGATATTTTTCGACCAATGATTCATGATTCATTTATAAAATGTCTTCATGATTCATGATTTATTTGTGTTATCATGAGACAAAAACTCAAGATTCATTATTTTTGTCCATGATTCATGATTCACAGCCTGCGAGATGATGTGATTCATGATTCCTTCACTTTTTTTAGCCGTGGTTCATGATTCAAATTTCTGCTTCCACCTCTGAAATAGAAAGACTGTTTTTCAGCATGTCCAGTGTTGTAACTATGAAAACTTATTATATTTACTCTCGAGAAAAAGGATTTAAACGCACCGGAAAGCAACTGGTTATAAAACTTGTACATACATGCAGCAATAATGAAAGTAGCAAGATTTATGTAATTTTTACTATTTCTAGAGAGTTGAAAAAGGATTTAAAGTCACTGCTGTCGACAGGCGTGGACACACAAAAGGGTGTAAACTTAAGTTATTGTTATTGTAAATTTTTGGTGTTTGTAACGCGACACTGCCGCCTTGTATATAATTCAGTTGTAAATGAAGATACATTTGTTTCATCATTAAAATAATTGTCAGTAGAAAACGTTGCCACACGTGGTGTCGGAATAGAAAAGGGTCGTAATGAGGTATATGGGATCAGGGATCATCGGCAAAAAGCGGTCTGGGATCAGGGATCAAGCGGGTGGGATCTGGGATCAGAAGAGAACTAAGAGAATACAGGGTCAATTTTTTGAAAACTTCTGATCAAGGATAAAATTTTTGAGAGTTTCGGGATCAGTGATCAAAAACTTGTCTAAACAACGTGACCAAAGCTATTCAAATATACCTCATTACGACCCTGATAGAAGTTTGAGAGCAAATTTCATTTTGCTCAGATTTAATATTTCTTTTATAGGTGTTTCCTGTTCCCCTCTAAGCTCCCGTGCAGTTTTTATTCTTTTGCCCTCCGTGTTCGGGCTGACAAACGTCTCTCTTCTCACTTCTATGCTAATATGTCTTTTGGCGTTCCTGTCGAGTTTGGCAGCTGGCGTTCCTTTAAGTTTACGTTTGGCAGCGGCTACTCCAAGAATATTCCAGTCTCGTCACTTAAACCGAACCGCGGATCGGGTGCTGTTGATGAACACTGTTGTTGTCTATTCAGGACAAATTTTGTAGGGATTCAGAACTTAAAACTTAAAATTGAGTTTTCTCATTTAGATTAGTTTGATGCCGAGAGGGCTGCAACAGTTTGCTTTAAAGCGTATCAAGGTGGCTTGGTATACCTTTGCCGATCTTATAGCCGGCATGGCGGGCTGTTTAAAAGATGCTTAGAGAGGCAGAAGATACAACGTCCGAAAGCAGAGAGTCCTGAGTAAAACAGTTCTTTGAAATAAAAGAGTATATCAAGGACTAAATACTAGATTGTAATTGCTACTAGCTTCCTTGTGCCGTCAATGTGCCGTCTAGAAGCCCTAACACTGATTGAGCGGGTGATTTCAGCAAGGAGATTACAGTTTACAGTGTTATTATGAACTCGTTTTTCTTGATAGTAGCCGAGTCTGGCGCTTGCACTGCGCGTTAATGCAAAGCTGGACTATGCACAAATGCAAGGTTTAAATCAAGTGCATACAGACATAGCTGTGTACGCACTACCAAAAATTTCTCAAAATTTGCTGACATTTGAGCAAAACTGCCGGGATACAATCTTAAGTTTGTGCTCTTCCCTTCGCTTGTGAGTCAAGATCCAACTTGTTTGAGAAACTGGAACTTGAACTTTTAAGTATTCACAAAGTCTCCGCTATTTTCATAAGGTATATAGCCATTAACTCTGTTTGATGGCTAAGCTGGGAGTTTTATGAATTTATGATTTTTGCTTTTGATTTTTGCTGATGATTGTTGTTAATGATCTTTTATCTGACTTACCTTACACAGGAGGAATCCTACAGCGGTTAGACACCACTGTGTACAGCGCTGTGACAGCGAAAACGAGCACGGCGATGTTACAGCGAAAACGAGCACAGCGATGTAACATCAGTGGTTATGACACCGATGTGACAGCGATGTTGACATTAGTGTGACAGCGATGGCAACTGACACTACTGTGACAGCGGTGACAACTGACAGCGCTGTCACAGCGGTGGCAGCTGACACCGCTGTGACAGCGATGTTTACATTAGTGTGACAGCGATGGCAGCTGACAGTGCTGTGACAGCGTTGAAAACTGACAGCGCTGTCACAGGAATGTGTACACTAGTGTGACAGCGCTGTCAGTTGCCACTGCTTACACAGTGATGTGCACATCGCTGTCACACTAATGTAAATATCGCTGTCACACTAATGTGAACATCGCTGTCAGTTGTCACCGCAGTCACACTAGTGTCCCAGTAATGTCACAGCGTTGTCATTGTCACCGTTGTTGCACCGTTGTCAATTTTCATCGATGACACACTAATGTTGCTGCCATCGCTGTCGCAGTACTGTAACTACCATTAATGTTACACTAGTGGCACATTATCACCGCTGTGACATTAGTGTGGACAGCAGTGTGACATTAGTGTAAAACTCAACCGATGTGCCACCGCTGTGGGATTCCTCCTGTGTACAGAACTCATCCAGTGATTAGTCCTCGTATGAAAAAAACTAAAAATGAAAGTAAAGGTGTTCTGTTTTAAAATATTGCACATATAAGGATTAAATAAATATATAAGTAAATATAATTGTATTTCTGTTAAAAAAAATATTGCACGTTTAAGATTCTTTGGTAGATATGCTGATGTCCAGATACACGAGTTTCAATGTTGCTTGTCGGATATTATAGTTATGGGAGTTTTGTTTGTGATTACCAGCTTAATTAATCAGGGTGTATATTTTTTGCGACTTTCTTTTTCAAAACATTTGGCATACTTCTCTTTATACAAAGGTGTTAATTTAGGTATTATTGCAGAATCGGGATTGGAGAGTGTTAGTTTGGGATTGCTACTTGAGGCAATACTTCTTCCAAGAACTCAGACTCTCCATTTTGCTTGCTCAATACATCATAGGTACTATATTGACGATTTAAACGTTGGCTAAGCGCTTTAAAAGCATGCCACTGATATTGGGTTTTCCAATCCATTCCGTGCGTGATGGTACAAACTGCCTTTCAAATGTTGTTCAAATGGTAGGGAAGCATATTCTGCTTCAATCTGCTCATTACCAACTACCAGGCAACGGCCCAAGTAAGGCTGTTTGTATAGCCTCTTTTTTTATGTCCATGTCAATTTCTAATATTTGCCTTTATTCGGTATGCACCTTCCGACCCTGAATCTCACACATTAATGTTGGTGGCCATGGATACCACAGATCACGTGAGCACTGAATGATTGACAGAAAAATTTACGTAAGCACGACCAAAATGTTTTTAAAATTTCTTTATTCCAGTATTTTATAGTTCTAAGAAATCTTTTCCAATAGAAAGTCTCTTGAATTCGATCCCATATGGCGTTACGCAACATAAACCATATATTATAGACTAACTCAGAGCTTGAATTTGAAACGTGTTAAGCCCCGGGTAGGCGGGAATTTGATATTTATTCAAGTTTCGACGCCCCGGGCATTTGACACCGGAAAAGAACGTTGCAGTACTTTGTGTATCCCAATAATACGCATCATTGTTAATCGAGGAGGCAGTGTAAGGGATTGTTTTCAATTTTGTAACCACGTGAATTCAGTGAAGTATACAAAAAAATATTTATAAAGATACGCGACACCATGAACTGATGAAGTATTTAATAATTTATTAAAACACCAGTAGCAAGGGGAAACACCGCGACTAGCGACTAGAGCGAGCGCATGTCGAGTTCTTCCTCAATGCGTGGTCCAGCTAAAAACAAATCTGGCAAGAACGCCAACTTTGAAATACTATGGATTCTTCGAACAAAGCTCTGTACATTTTAGGAATGTTTTAGTGCAGCAATTTTGCCAACAGCTGGACTCTGATGGAAACAAAACTTCTGAAAACATTCTTAAGTTGTTGAAGTTCAGGTTTCCTGAAATCGATCTGGAATTTGTCGCCTCAGCCCGGAGGTAGGGCATTTGACCCCTAAGAAATCCATAGGGAGGGGCATTTGACCAAAGAAAGGGCCCGCATGGGGGGAGGGGGGAATTTGACCAAAAATAAATAAAAAATGTCAAATGCTCGGGGGAGGAGGTCAGCCCGGGGGGGGGGGTGATGGGCACTCCTGAATTTGACTCATTCATGACTTTGAATAAAAATGCTCCTTAAATGTAGTGTTTTCGTAAAACGTGCAAAGCAACTATATTTGTTTCGTCGCAAACACTTCACTGCAAAACATTCTTAACTTCCGATTCGTTCTCGTTGGCATAGTTGGTTTTTCACTTTCCTTTACCGGTGTTCTAAAATAAAAGTTTGATTTAAACGTTAAAAATTGTGTTAGAAGAATTCTTTTACCTTGTTAATGTTATACCTTATCCTAAATCGCTTTAATAATGTCATTAATGCAATGTATGTCAATGTAATTAGTGTTGTGTTCTCAGCAGTTCGGTGTTGAATGACGTCAAGCCTTGCTATCAAACAATAAAGTCAGTCACAACCACATCTATGTGCCTACGGATATGCAAGAGCTCAAACGAAAGAAAGTCTGTCTCCTTGACTTTCATCTGGCGTTTCGTGTTGGATAAAAACACAAAATCAGACTTTCAAATAATATTAGAGCGCATACGAAATACAAGAATTCAAAATCGATGATCCTTCCTCATTAACGTAACATCCCCGAGCTAACACTGTTATGTAGTGGTCCGATTAAAGTACAGGCAAGCCGACGGCAAGGAAGGCAAAAAAAACACTCATTGCGATACTAAAATTATTATTCAAATCGTCCGCCTTGAAACTCCTCGACTCCGAGGCAAAATCATCTCTGCATAACGTCTTTTCAGGTAAGAACGGACAGGCAAGGTGAGTCGAATGTTTTTCGCAAAATGTGAAGTTTTTCCGTACTTGTTTCGTGCAAATACTTCACTCCAAACGTTTTAAACTTCCGACTCTTTCTCGTTGGCATAAGGTGGTTTTTAAACTTTCCTCTACGGTGTTCCAAATAAAGTTTTAAATTACGCATTAATGCTCGTTTACATGAACCCGGGTTGGAGGCCCGCCCGGGTCAATCCTCCTCCAGTCAAATGCCCTGTAACTGTTTACAAGAACTAACCGGCCGTCTGACCTGGCGGGTTTATGCAAACAATTACAAGCGCTTACTGGAGACGGGTTAACCCTGGGTTATTGAAAAGAGCCCCTAATATGTGTGCTCTGGCAAAACTTTCACGTGATACTTGTTTTATGGAAATAAGAAAATCAATTTGCCAACGAATATATTATTCCGGCTATAAGTACCCCCCGGATGTTAGATTCCTCCGTTTTAAGCCCATTTTTATTCGGCAATTTGGCAAATTGAAAACGTTAAGGCTTGTAGTTTTTTTGACTTTTATTCTCTTCCGTTCCAGTTGTTCCAGTCGCATAAGTCGGTTTTATAGATGTTTTTGAAATAAAACTCCCCGTTTATTGTGACGCACAATAAGTGTATTATGTAAATGTAACTCAAAATGTAATGGTGTGTAAGTTTTATTTCGTTTCTGAGATACATTTTATCCCGTCGTTCCGTCACATTTTTTTGTTTCGTTTATTAGCCCATCTGGATATAAGCTCCCCCGTTTAGGAGCCCACCCAAAACCCCTTATGAGGTTTTTTTAAGCCCAGGACTTTAAAGTGAAATTTTACAGTATCGACTTTGTGACAAATGCGATGAGGACCAAAGCATCCATCTTTATGTATGTATTTTTCACATGTGATGATTTGGTTAAGCATCCTTCTTTGTACTGTTTTAAGATATCAAGCCATGGAAAACCTGGCCCTTCCATAAGCGTCGTTTCGTCAAGCTCATTTCACGATGTCTTCGCCATACGAAGTTTGGTTCAACGTCTTTTCCATCGTCGAGGGTGTTATCTGTATCATCGGTCCTTTCGTCAATGGGATTGTCTGCTTCACCTTTTACAAGAATCCTCAGCTGCTCACATCGCAGAACTTGTTTATCATGAGCATAACGTTTAGTGATTTCCTGATGAGTCTGATTGCAGTTCCCATGGCCTGGGCGGCAAACTACATGCGACGTTGGCCGTTTGGTAATGTTGTTTGTCAAATCCACGCCTTTCTCATCTTCCAGTTTGGCCTTGTCTCCATCACGCATCTGACGGCAGCATCAGTTGAGAAGTACCTAACCGTAGCCAAGTCGTTTACCGAATCCTCGTTTCTCACCAAAACGCAAACTCTTTACGTGATTGCGGGGCTGTGGGTGTACACGCTGGCCTTCTCCCTCTCTCCCCTCTTTGGCCTGTCGCACTTCGGACAAGAAGGACTGAACGCCAGCTGCTCCATCACGTGGGACACGGACAGCACCACGGAACACGTGTACTTCAGTTTTGTGTTCCTTGGTTGCTTCATACTTCCAGTATGTCTCATTTTTGTGTGCAACTTCCGTCTGCGGAAAATCATGAAAGACATACGCATTGAGATGTCCAACATTGCAGGTCAGATTTCGAACAATACACGTCGTATTTACAAGCAAGAAAGGCTCGTAACGATACGATTTGCCATCATGGTGTTGGCGTTCCTGGTTGCCTACGGTCCATACGCAGTAGTTTTTGTGGTTGTGATGACACGGGGCTCGTCTGCGGTCCACCCAGTAATTCTAAGTATGACAGCGGTCTTTGCCAAAACGTCATGCCTTTACAACTCAATTGTAAACGTCTTCAGCTACAAGAGGTTCAGAAAGATGGTGATTAAGGAGATACCATTCTGCAAGAGAATAAACGCTGTCTCTCCGGCATTAGACGAGTAACCTGTTCTTCGAAAGACGACTAAAAACTATCGAGAATAAGGAGAGGATAATTGTAAAGGTGCTTCGAATATAAAGAGCCAATGCGCATAACTTTTCATGTGCTTGTTAAAATGGCCTACAAAGGATTCTTTTAATGAAACTGGGTTCATTTTTGGGCATATTTTCCATGTAAAAACGTTTAATTTATGAACTTCACTTAGTAAGAAAACAGCAAACAGTCCTGTAATGTTGAGTTTTCAGTCTTAGTTACTGATTCTAAGTATCACAGCATGTTACAGCGGTCTTTGCCAAAACGTCATGCCTCTACAATACATACGACTCACTCATAAACGTCTTCAGCTACAAAAGATTCAGAAAGATGCTTGTTAAGATGATACCATTCTGGAAGTATAAAAATATCATCTATCCAGGGAACTAAAAATGGAAACAAACAAACGATACATTCAATGTATAGCAGGGGTCGGCTGTTGCAGCGGCTCTTCTAGAGAAGAATTGTCCTTGCTAGATAGATAAACTGGATAAATAGATGGTAGAAAGGTGGTTTACTTGGTTAAAACTATGCAAACTTAAAGACTGAAATGAGTTGAAGCTTTATAAAATTCTAGCTTGGAATCGCTTGACATTGAGTTTTTGTTTTTGAACAACTTCCACTTTTGACAACGTATGTACAAGAATGTTCGGTTCAGCTTTCAGTTCCCGGATAAAGCCACAAAAGCCTCAAAATTCGTGCCCACTCCAATAGCCATGGCGTGTACGATAAACGCAAAAACCGGGCGTTTTATGACCTGAAAAATACATCTTCAATTATTTTTGGTAAATTTGAGTTGTGGTTATGTGATATACATCTTCAATTATTTTTGGCAAATTTGAGTTGTGATTATGTGTTATGCAGATCAAGAACAATAAAAAATAGAAAAAAATGTTTTGGTGGCAGTTTAAATCTGGTAACAAAAATCCATGTACGTTATCGTTAAAAAATGAGGGTATATAAAAGCTACTAGTATGTTAAAGTTGTTGAAACATAAAGTTTTCTTTCTTGGACTTAATTTCAGATCTCTAGGCTCATTTTCGAAGGGGCTTTCTCATCTAATCCTTTTGTTAAAGCTGTTTATTTCATTTTAAAAAAAGATCCTGGTTTAGCCGGTGCAAGTGAAAACGGAATACACGTAGAGCATACAAACAAAACTGAATAGAATAGCTTTTTTGTTACACATCTGAACAATGAGGTTGAAATGTCACAGGCAATACGAATAAGTTAATCAATGCATTTGTAGTCCCACTTGCAATTTTCAGTAGTTTCATTCTGACTTTGCATTCCTCATCAACCCGTTCGGGTCGTCTTTAACTCTACGAACGAAAGATCCCATTGGATGAAAGACGATGTAAGTAACCCAAACCCTATTGTTAAGGAACGGAAACCTTAACAAACAAAGAAAGAAAAAACAAAGAAAGCGTGTTTATAGAGTTAAGCCTTACTGACCCCTTTCCGCAAACTGAAGTGTTCGAGCTCTATATGAAACTCGAAGTTAATGATAAAAAAAGCTGAGATTTCGTCGCGGGGATGAGTAAATTTATTAGTATTAGTGGTGTATGTAATAGTCAGAGTTCCTGTTGTAACTCAAAATCAAATTCAAGGAGTTTCCAGAGCTTTTTCATGCAGATTCGAGGACGTTATGCGGCAAATAAAACTTTACGTTGCTGGATTACATATTTCTATTCACAGTTTGCAAAATTGTTCTGGTGGTACAAATGGCACCCAATCAATTGAAGGATTTCTATAAGGTGGGCTCGAATGGTTTCAAGGACTCTTTAGGTCTGGAATTTGCTTTTTCAATTTGAAGGTCGTCCCGGGATTTTTTAAAGGACCGTGGGCAATCAGTACTCGTCAGTCCTCTCGGACAGGCCAAAACCTGACAAATTTCTAATTCTAATTCTAATTCTAATTAATACTCGGTAAAGTTTTACACATATGGACCGAGGCGGTGCTACATGGATGTTTAGAAGAGAAGACAAAGAAGACAAATTGGGAGCTGTTAGATGGTTACCTAACTTCTTGGCACCAAAACCCTACTTTGGCGTGATTTTGACAACCTCTTTTGGTCAATTTTTATTTTACTTTTAAGAAACATGCGAGTTTCACCTATCGTTTCCGGTACTTTCTGAAATGACTGTTGTCTAAAATGTCGGGTTATGCCAATCGATATACCAAGTCCCGAACTTTGCAATACAGTAAAAACCCGCGAGTAAGAACCTAAATTTTAAGAACCTGTTAGGCTAAAATTTACCAGTTGTACCCACTCTATATAAGAACCTATTAAGCCCAAAATTTGAAATAAGGTTCTTAATTGTTTAAACATACACTGTAATCATCGGTGCTACTGTAAAACTTCCCAGAAATTAAGAACCTATTAAGAACCTAATGACCCTAGATTTTTGTTACATACCTTTTATGTAAGAACCTGTTTAGCCTAACTTGCATAAATATAGGTTCTACTCGCGGGTTTTTACTGTTGCCACCAAAAAAAGTTCTAATACTAGTAGTACCTTCGAGGTAGTTGTAGAAGTGCGGCGAGTGATGGTGAAAATTATGTGAATGCAACGTCCTAAAGTTTATTTCACTCAGCTTTTTTTCTAAAATTAAACTTTGTGAAGATTGTCCATGTATCTTTGGCATGCCTGATAGTTTTATCGGGTTATTCCCAACCGGCTGCCTCTTAGGGATAAATACAATTAAATCAGTTTATGGAAAATGTGACTGAACATGTTGTGGCTCGGACAGAGATTTGGGCAAAAGTCATAAGCAAAGAGTTTTAAAAGACCAATCCTCTGAAACCCAGGGGCAGTAAGTCGCCAATAGCGGCACAAATGCTCGATCGAGCTAACACCTCTCTGGCTGAGGCTCGACGACTGAACTTCACGATGACTAATAAAAAAGCAAAGAAACATTTGAAAATCAAAGTGAAATCTCATTGGCATAAATATTGACAGTCACAAATAACTCTAGACAAACACAGAAAACGAAAGCGAAAATTCTTCAAAATCAGCGGTTTACCTAGTTGACAAAATTTCCTATCTTGCACACCACCCGCTCGACGACTGAATTTCACGATCAAATGCCTAATAAAAGGCAAAGCCGAGAGTGTTTCAAAATCAAAGTCAAATCTTGCACTGGCACACTTATAGACAGCTACATATAATTTTAGTTGATAAACACCGAAAATGAAAGCGAACGTTTTTCAAATTATCAGCAGTTTACCTGCACAAAGCTTCCTCTCTTGCACAACAACGCACGATCGTGATCTTTCCAACCAACCGCAACCTCTAGTACCCAGTGCCCGTGCGAAGATCGTTTAACCCGGTCGTTCAATATAATGTAAACGAGGTTATGGATCAAACCCTATGGCGTTAGGAAGTGGACAAAATTACCAACCCCGTTTCGTGGCGTTGCACCCCTTCTGCGTGGGGCCAATCGCA
>JAOBRG010098994.1:0-20072 GCA_027574985.1 Umimayanthus nakama | reverse complement strand
AAGATTTAGCCCCCTCGGGCTAGGGGTCTCGTCCCCTTTAGCAATAACGCCCCCCCCCCCCCCTAAACTTTAGAGATTTCATCCCCTTCGTTTTTAAAGTGCTTATTATTGGGGTCAAAATAAACAGTGAGAAATCCCTAATGGCCCTATCACACTACCGCGTATCGTACAGCGTATGCCAGGGTATGAACATATGCTGGTAGAGGCTGACATACGCTGGAGTTACGTTAGACACAGGTTGTATACGTTTCAAGCACGGTCGCATACGGTGGCATACGCTGGGCAGAGTATCTTTTTTAAGCATGCTTAACAATTTTGTGCGTGTTCGGACGTATGGTTTATACGCTAAGCATACACCAGAAATACGCTAAATACGAAAGAGCTACGTTAGAGGTACGTTAATCATAGGTAAAGTACGCAGGTGATCGATATGCTACTAATAACGCTACTCCTAGGCTCAAAACTGTAAGTTTACGAACAATTTTATTTTCCGAATGGCACATTGAGCGTATGAAAATCTTTTTTTTTGATTTTCACACGTAGCTGATACGTTTTCCTCATACGCAATAGTGTGACAGGGCCTAAAAGGGGAAGGGGGGGAGCGCAAGGGGGACAAGATCCCTAGGGGTTGGCCCCGGGGAGGGCAAGATCTCGGGGGGCGAAATCTCTTGGGCAATGGAATATGTTTTTTTCCAACTAGCCGCAATATATTGTGGTATTGATGCCTCAGAAACGCAACTAGTTTATAAAATTACGTGGTCTGGATTTCTCGTAATGCCCACGGGCCAAACCAGACTTGCAGGGTAAGTTGGTGCCAATATCGCGTTTTTTAAAAAATGTCATACTAAGGTCCTTAAACACTTATTAACCTCCTCTCCGGCACCCCGCGCCGCCCCTGCATAGCAGGCGATCTCTTGACTCTTTCTCCGCTGTGAAACCCAGCAAAAAAGGTCGTCTCAACGCGAAGTGGAGAGGGGGCGTGGCACGCCAGAGTGAGCAAATCCCGCGAGAACGAAGCCCGAGTGAAGGAAGTAGTGAGCAAACTAACCTCGAAAAGCGTCCTGAGGGAGCCCGCTGGGAAGAAAATAAGGCGTCTGCTTTTGGAGTTAAGGAGCAAACTGGAGCGCCTGCTGTGTAGGCTAATTAACCACAAACGTTCAGACCTTACCGCGGGAATATCACTCAGTACACCTTCGGGCTTAATGCATTGACTTGGCTGTCTATGGTCAGAACAGCAAGGCCGCATTTAGATATTTTCAGTACAAACGTCACTGTCGGTTAAAAGGAAGTTAATCCAACGGATAAGTGTTTTTAATTTTAGTTTAAACTACACTTCATGGCTCGCGGCGTTCGTTGTATGGTTGGACCATTGTATTTCTCAAGTGACCAGCATTGTTAAACTGCGGAAACGGCCGGTTTTTTTCCGAATTCAGCCAAAGTTATGCCAACTCTCCCCCTGAATTATGCTATCAGACACCAGAATTATCCCCTCGAAGTATCAGTTGTTGCAGAGGTTAGGAAACTTTTTTCGTACAGTTTGTACCAATTTACAACGATTATACGAACACGATATTTATTCCCATACAAAGTCTTATAAAATCAACTTCCCATTCAAAGTCCCCTTTTCTGGAGAAAATGTGTAAGAAAAACACTGAAACGAATGTTCTAATGCCGTTTTCCAGCCCCCTCTTTCCAGAATCGGGGTCCTGGCCCTCACTTTATAAAATTCTTGATCCGACCCTGACGGGCTGAAGTTTAACAAGTTTGTGAAAAAGTGTTTGCGTAATTTGCGATGTAAAGAATAGCCGTCATTATACATTAGTACATGTCAAACCAGTGAATAGCGTTTTCACGCGCTCTTATTGGCTACTTATAGGTTGGAATACCCTGTTTTAACCACCTCCGTCCGTCCATCCATGCGTTACAAGAGACTGATGGCATCTCACTTTGCATGTGTTTTTGCAATGGAAAAGATAAATTTACGACAATTCTCGACTGAACTTCATTAACCCTAGAAGGAATAAGGTAAACTTACACCAAGGCTAAGGCGGGCGGAGGGAGGGGGGGGGGGAACCGGCCCCTTCGACTGTTTGACATCTTTTATCCGATTGACTTGATATTTGGTATATATATAAAGAATGTTCATTGTACTTTCAGTTAATCGAAACCAAGTGGTGTTTAATTGGTTCCCATGGCAACCACAACAAAACAAATGACGTCACTATGGCCGCCATCTTGGATTTTCAAATTTTCAGGTTTTCGAAAATGGTGGGAAAATAACAATTAGCGATTAGAATATACAATATTGTAAGAAATAATGTGAAGCTGTCAGTATTTATGCGAAAATGGTCGCATTTTTAACGAAAAATTGCACTTTTGTAGTTAACACACAGGTTGCGTGATTTATAATGATGACGTCGCCAATCATAACGTCACCTAATTAGGATCAAAAGATGTGATAACAAAAAAAGAACAGCTGTGCCAAAACTTTAAAGAACAAAAAATTTAAACCAAAAAATCGAGGGGGGTCAGACTGACCCCGCCCCCTCTCCCCCCTTTATGCCTTATAGGGTTAAGTTAATAACCCAGATCTCTTGTTGAGAGACAAGGAAACTGTATCATTTTTTGACTTTATAAAGTAAAGTTACGGTACGGTTGTTAAAAAAAAACAAAAACGGCAGTTTAAACAAACACCTCCCTCGAATAAACGCCGCACTCAAATCATGAAAAATTTTAATAAATGCTGCGGCGTTTATTCGAGGAAATACGGTATACATAAATGCTTGAGCTCAGGCTCGTTTTCATTCAAAGTCGCTCGTACTGCGCATGACTGTGTAGGTATGTTGTCGGCAATTTTGCCATTAGCACAAATGCAAACTTTAATCTGCAGATGGGTCAACAAAAACCTTAATCAATGGCAATGAGAAATGTTAAGAGGATGGCAATTACCAGGTCGATCAATTTGCTAGATTTTCTCTCTGGCCATAAAGCACGAGCGGTAGTTTGAAAATTCTGAACGTTTGCCAAATTCAAGCTTATGTATTATGTCTCAGAGTGTGGTGAAATCTCGCCAAGGGGCTAAAATCTCTGATAACGTTAATTGTTTCAAGTTTCAAACTTGTTGGAAATAGCCAGCGGGAAAAGGAGAGGAATACTCTAAAATTGATGAATTCCAAATACGGCACATTTCTCGATTTATTCGTAATCTAGTAAGCTATTTCCTCTAAAACATTTGGTTAATTTTTACAACCAATAAATGTTTTGGCTTCTGGTGTGAATTGGTAAATATGTTTGAATAACAATTATAATTACAAGTTGTGATTTGTCGCCTCGGTTTCCAGAAAGAAATTGTATGGAATCGGGCTAAAAAGTAGTACGGATTTCAAAACTTTGTTGCACTACAATATATTTTTGTGAGTCAGCCCGATTTTTGGTAATTAGTTGTTGAGTTCTGATTGGCCATGCAATATAACAGGTGTTCTTTTTCGGCTAAAACAAATTAACGGCTAAAATCGGCCCGACAGCTCGGGTAGGATTTCATCTGCTTCAGCGGCCAATCGGAGGCGGTAAAAACTCTGCGCAATCCGCTGGTTGAAGCGTTGTTGCTAAAGCAAGTATGTCGGTAACCAATACAAGTTACTTGCATTGTACTAATGGAGCAGAAAGACTTAGGGAAAGTTTGCTTAAAACTAGCTTAATATTTATCTTTGTTCGTGTATAAAAAAGGCATATACTTTCGTCTATTGTTTACGTGACCAACCGGCATTGTCCCGCAACGCACAGTTGTTTGCCGATCCGTCTATTCCGGGAGTGACCTTGGGCCGGGTACTTCAGGTTCACACTCAGCTATCGTCCTTTTGGTTCCCAGGGAAATGAAAATAGACGAACTGCTTCCATTAGTAATTGCTGCTTTTTCTAGGACAATCCTAATAGGTTGTCACTTTGACTTGAAATTTTACAATCTCACTTGGAAAGAAAATGAAGTTTAATCCACCGACGCACGAATGCTATCTTTTGACAAAAGCATTATGTTATTCTGATATAAAACTCGTAAGTATCTTGTGATTTTCCTTCGTTAGTTCTTTGGCCTTTCTGTAAATATTTTATGAAACAAATTTCTTGAAGATGTGATAAATGAACACACGGCTTCATGATGCCTGAGATTTGGCTCTTGTTTGCCAGAAAATAAGATTTGAAATCGTTTTTTCGAACGAAAGTCACTTAAAAACGCAGACGTTGGCTAAACTCATAAATGTTTTGAAAGAAGAAGATGATAGTTTATTATCAGAAAGATAGTTTATATTTGTGCCAGTGTGAAACGTTCTCACTGAAAACAAAAATTCTCATTACTTGAGATGCGATGCAAATCATTTAGCTGAGCCCCATCTATGGCACATTTACGATAGAAGTAGTTTGTGTTGCCTGATTTTTTTTGTTACACACTCATGCACGAAGTATTGTTTGAAAGAAAACATTTGCATTTCAGCAGGACTAAGTAGCCTCGGAAAAGAAGGGTTTAAAGCTTTGTCATTATCGCTTTCAATTTGATTTTCCGAATCCATCAAACTGAAGCAAGTAATGAATAATATATGAAAGTATACATATCACCTGCTCATAACTCCTGGCTCTTATTGCTCACAAGCAAAACCTTAAAACCATTTCCCCTTGTGTGTTTTGCATAGAGGTTATAGACTTTAAAACTCGTATGTCTAACATCGAAATTCACGTCATTCGGTTTTACATTGTACTTGACTCAAAACAAATATTTACTCCATATATTAAAGTGTACAATTACTTGACGTCCATGCTTGAGAAGTTTGAAATCAGTTTACACAATCGGAAGCAGTTTACTTAATTTCAGTTAATTTTGGTAGAAAAACATGAGAAAACACACAAATGTTAGGGAGGGCTAAACTGTAAGCAAGACAATTTCACTTCAAGCAGATAAAAGGCGTTTACGTCAACATGTACTCTCCATTTCCTATGAGAAAGTTAACTAGGATCTCGCGTGGCAACAAACTAAGTTATTATTGTAGTGTCCATTACAAACACTGAGAACAGAACAAACAGTTGACTGACCGCTCCGCGTGTGACTTGATAGAGAATTTTCTTGCACTGCGGGATACAAAATTTACTTTTTAAAGAAAGAAACAACACGTGGGAGAAAAGACAGAACATTTATTTGCCTCTGCTTCTCGCTTTCAACTATGAAATTTCACCTGGCTGCAGTTAATAAAGAGCGGTAAAGTGTTTTACTTGTAGAGCGTGATAATTTTTTGTTGCTCATTAAACTTCACTAAGTTTTCAGTAAAGTCTCAGTAAAAAAACGGTGGATATATGTCGGTTATAAATTCAGTTCAGTGTTACAAGCTTAATGTTAAATACAGTCTGTTTATGATAATCTCTATCGTTCGGTGTGATAACTTGATGAATCCTAAATTCGCCTTCCCAATACATGAAATTGTTTCGTTTCTCGCTATCCAAGAACTTAAACTTGGAATCATCGAACAAAATCAAATTGCTGGAAAGAGCGCCTCCTTCGCATTAATTAAACTTGGTGACTGTTTTCAATATTGTTTAAAAACACAACTGAAGTTTCTATTACCGAAGCATACAAACTAGGAACAAATAAAAATTTGTAAACCTGAAAAACGCGGGAACTCGTGGAAAATATATGAGTCTAGTGCTAGCCTAGCTCTATTCGATTTTCTGAACAGTTTTAGTTAGTATATAATAGTAAGAAAAGTTTCGTGCAAGTCGTTGAGTGATCATGTCTCGTTTAGTAGAGAATGTTTAAGAATGTTGATACATAGTCTATGCCTGAACATTCAACAATTAAGCTTGATCGAACTTCGTTAAATAAACAGAAAGTAAAATTGAAAATGTTTAGGACTCATTATCTCCTCAGTTCAATTTAGATCCTTAACCCTCTATGTGTAGTAGATAAGTGCAACATGTTTGATTTTACGACCGGAATATATAACAGGTTTTTTTTTATCAACTTACTTCACTACCGGATCTGTCTTGGTTTTGTGAAACTAAGCTGCTCTACTGCGGATGTTCTACATAAGTTCGATCTAAATGAACTTCATGACGGTGTAGAAATGCGATGGTTAATACTTAAAAGTGTCTGGAGTGGGAGGCCCAGAAAACGCGCCAAAGTACACTATAAGAAAACAAAACCCGATAAACTGTGATGACAAAAAGTTGTTCATCGGGCTTTCCACGATTTTAGTTTTTATTGACTTCCAGTTCATGAGAAGCAGTTCAAGTCAAAACAGTTATTAAAGAAATAAACGCGTAATTACTTCGAAGGCTGTTATGAGACAGCCATTGCTTTCAAACTGACTTTGTGTGACTAGGGATCCGTCATTTCAATACCTCTGGAGTGGACGTTTTTACAAGGTACAAAAACAATCAGTTTCTGTTTAAGTGAGTATAGAAGTTTCTTAAAAATAAAAATCAAGTAAATGGGCACAAATGTAAACAGTTTATACAAAATCGCGTCCAATGATAGCACAATCCAAGTTATCGTAACAAATTTTTCATAGAAAGTCTTTCTACGATAAAAAAAATAGATGAAGTTTCGCTGAATTGGTCCACCACTAAATATATGTTTTCAAAAACAAGAAATCACAAGAGTCAACATATTTCAATAGTGAAATCCTTTGTAAAGTACTAAATTTCTTCATGCACCGGAACATAATTTCTACTGCACCGTGTGGTAGCAATTACAAACCACCGGGTGACACTGGTTTCCATTCAAATCGCTTTGTTCTGTTTTGATTATGTCATGCGAGATTCCCTTTCTTTATTTTCCTGCTCTTTTCTAAAAAGTTGCTTCTCCATTAACCGAAAAAGTAAACAATCGATTTTGGCGCGTGCTGTAAACAAATACACAAGTTCCCATGTTTTCTAAACGGAATCACCGAATTAGTGAAGGCACTCAATAGCATTAAATTTCCTGAAAGAAAATCACGACCTTTTGGCTTCCCAATAAAAACGAAGCATGTGAAAAAACCAACAAGAGAATCGCGCGGAAAAGAACTCGACATAACGAGACTTAATTACAGCGGAAAACGCAGAACAAAGATCGCTGTTTTTTCATCAAAGCATAAGCCAGCCCTGTTGTTAATCACCCCCAGTGTCCTGCCGAGAGAAGGAAGTTCATTTCGGACTCCCTGCAGATTTTTCTGTAAACTGTTTCACCCTCATCCTCTGAAACCTTAGGACAGTTAGTTTCAGGCTAGCCGAGTGAAGCGAAGCCACGGCTGGTGACTCTTTGCTTACTTTTGACCAGCCTGTTGTTTTCGCCTGCACTGAATTTCGTCTCCGGGTTTCCGATGATGCCCAACCCTCTCAAACTTGTTAAAATAAGCGGCACATTCCCCAGCATAGTTTAATCTCGACCAAACACGACACCCAGTGTCAAACCAAAACGTCAAAATCTACACCAATGGCAATGAAGTTTAAGACCAACGCGAAACGAAAGCAACTTTATGACGGGCGTCGCAAAGGTACTATATAGCTCATGCAAGATTTGTAGCCAACAGGGCTCAGTCGGCTTGTGTCGTAATTATAAGAGTCTAAAGGATTTTCAACAAGCTTAGAAGTCTATTTTGACAGCCGCTTTCATATTTGTAATACAGTGTTGATTGTTTTCTTTTTAAGGAGAAAGTGGCATTCCAGCTGAACGTTCTCACCCTGTTGGCGCAGCCAGCGAGTCGGCTCCCTACTTCGATTCTCTGAGGAATTCACTATATATATTACTCGGCTGACAATAACACCTTCGTTTTAAAAAAGAGCTTAAAAGGCTCGATTTGAAGGTGTTTTGTATTGATCAAGTTAATTTTTTGTACAGGAAATCTGCAATTTAAATGATTTCTTTCAATCTTCCACCAGTTTAAACACCTGTATTTGTTCTTTCCTTCTGTTATATTCTTTATTGTCGTTCATTTCCATATTTGTAAGTATCTACATTTAAAAAAGGCGATAAAGCAAAGCAAGCCTCAACAGTATAAAGTCGGGTGTTTTTGACAAAAACTATGTAAAAACGTTATATCCTCATATGTCTTTCATGATTGAGTGACAAGATGGACTTTGAAACTGCTTTACGCCGCCTTCTTGGTCGAGTTACCACTGGTTGGAGTGTGATCGGTACACTAATCATTAGATCGTGAACATCAGACCAAGTCAACATGTACTGGATCAGATCAAATGAGTCTTGTCGTATTACTGTATTTTTATTCCAATCGCGTGTTCAGCTAGATGTGTAAGCTAACTTGGTTTGTTTCTTTCATTGCGGGCCGGCGTACCTCACTGATAAGTAAGCCTGAAATCTCGCGGTAAAAACACGCCTGTGCATCGTTAGCTTTTCCACTGACTCTAGAGCTTAAATACAGAACTTGGCAATTTAGGCGTTATGTGTTGAGGAATGGAAAAAACGGAAAAAATATTTGTTTGAGAATGGTTATTTCAGTTGCTTTTTCCTCTCTTGATTTTAAGTACCAAGGTGATGCCCAATTTTCTCTCTCAATTTTTTTGCAGCTTGTGTAATTGCTTTTTGGAAATTTACGACGCCTTCACTTACGAAACTATATGGGCGGCTCCTAATAAGCTCGCTATTGTTGTATGTTTGATGACTGATCAGGAGAGCAATTATCGCGTTCAACTCCTGCGCGAATAAGAAACTCCGGGAAAACTCAAGTAAAGCTTTGCCTTTTTAATGATTTGTCAAAACACAAAGTTGATAAAAAGATAACGAATGTACAATAACAGACACGACAGTAAAGACTGAAAGAGCCAGTCTGCATATGATTACAAGTAACAAGAAGCCTCATTATCTATCGCACTATTAAGTTGTCCTGCCAGCGCTCACACTGACTTAATATCAAGCAGTGGTGTATATATATACATAAACATTTCTTGTTTGACAAACTATGCAACAACTATCTATCATTACTTTCCTACAGCATTCGACTGGGCGGGTAAGGCGCGGCTGTGGTTACCAAGCAATGATTAAGCAAGTAACGTTTAACTACCGTCCGAGAACCACAAATTTGCTAAAATTTGAATTATTTGTGGAAGATCCAACTAATAAACTAATCAAGAAGAAATCTCTTTAGCAAGCAGCTTGTTGCCTGTGTACGGCTGTGCAGGTTGTGAAGCCGATTACTACAAAGACGGCGGGAACGAGTTTTCATTATTAATCAACTATACATGCACCCGAACAACTTACAGTGCAATGATTCTTTTACGTGTACTTTGTCTATCATTTGCTTAGTTTTGGTCAAGTTTTAGTGTTTTACCTTTATCAGTTTTAATTGTACAGTTAAAAATTTGCGCCGTTATTTCGTGGCACAAACTCCTCAGATCAGCAAGCAGCAGTAACACAAACACGTGGTCTAAATCACATCCTCAGTCACGTTGCTTGTTAAAAATTCGCATTCCCTCAGTGATAACAAAAGACTTACATTACCATAATCAACATGTTTTCTTGAGGGAATTTTAAAAGAGCTTTTTTAACTTGTACAGCTAGGTGTTTAGTTTTAATGATCTACTTCACTACAAAGCGAAATAAACGTAAGTTTAGGACGACCTTTTGGATGAACTTCTTTCGACACATCATCCGTGGACGGGACGTTGATAAGCCGTTGGTCTAGTCTCTCGACGTTGTATCGGGGAACGTAAAACGAACCCACACATTACTTGATAAAACCAGGCTAATGCCAATGTTGTGGCTGTCACCTCCTCCCCTACACACACCGTTTATTTCAGGAGAAAGTAAACTTAAAAAATGTTTAAGGGTGCTGAAACATAACTTGTCAACTTCAATATTAAGCTTGTTTCAAACAACAATTATTTTCTTCCATAATTCTTCTTTTTCTTTCTCAGACCTACGGGTTCTGAAAAGAATTTAAACATCCAGTGTTTAAGGGTGCGAAAACCGTTTACTTTTCTCAAAAACGTAAAGCGAAACAGTTCACTTAAGTTTCTGAAAACGCTCACATTTTGCAATCCGGCTGTTATCGTTTCTGCCCTACAGAAGTCCGTACGCAACACAGCATTATCGTTTCTGTCCTTCAGATGTCCAATTCTCACCAATACAACTAAATAAAAAGAGCCTGCAGGATTTTGATCCTGAGTTTCCCACATGCAACTCAAGACCAAGCGCAAAACAAGCGCAAGGTCTTAATTTATTTCACCGTGAAAACCGCCTTGACGCAAGAACGAGAAATGAAGAACGCACAAGCGCAAGGATCCAAACTTTTCCTTCTTCTTCTACCGTTGCATTCGTGCTTGCTTCAGCATTTCTTTCTCGTGAAAACATAACATGAAGCAGAGCAAGGAATGTTTTTGAAATACTTTTACATCAACCTATTAAAGCACTCGTTCTAAGTTCGTTCGTAGTCTTATCAAATTACGGAGTCAAAGGAAGTTTTGAAGGAAGGTTTTCAGAAACGGCGCAACAGTTCCTTGTTATTAGTGATCGATTTTCATTAGATACAAGGAGCTTATGCTCTGTTCTTCGCTTGTTCCTACGTCGCTATAGAGAAAAACAGGGTTGAAACAACGGCGTGGAGGGTAATGGATTAGTACAGCGTTTTGCTCTTCAAATGCCCGATATTACGTAATACAACATGGTGATCAACAATGACACAAATAAAATACAAAATCTGGAAACTGTGGAGATCTCCAAAATTACCTGGAGTGCTGTCAAATTGCGGCAGTTTTCTTAAAATGGACCCAATTTAAATATTGAAATACTGCGTGGTGCTTACTTCATTTGCTGCACTGGTGGCTACAAGCCCGATATCAAAAGCTGAATACTTCAACTCGACTCTTGAAAACTATGTTTCTGTTCTGTTTAATTATGTATCCCTTCTAGCCAGTCACCAAAGAAGGCTACCTTTCTTTTTTTTTCTCGAGAAGCTCTAAATGGTAGTCAGCTTAAAAAAAGCTTTTTTCCGTGTTTAGTTTTGCCCTCAAAAGCCCCCCAATTTGTGTAGGATGTAATTGATTTTACTGGTTGATCTCAAATCAAAGCCAATAATTTAATTCGTAGTATTACTGAACACGGTCGCCGGATAATGTTGAAGTTTGTACCGAACATGATTAAGCTTTCATATATTTTATTTTGCCCAAATAACTGCAGGCAGTTCAGTTCCAATCTGACCTTTAGTTTGTGCACACGCAATGTGCTGTTGAAACACTTCAGTCTTGTGAAGGAGCTCTTACGGTAAGCAAAATACTTTGGACAGATTAAAAACCTATTAGCACTAGGTTGTTAAATGTTAAACCAGCTGCTGTAGATGGCGCAGTGATAAGAAATTGACTTGCAGACGAAATTAATGTCAGCGCCACATGAGAATGTCGAACAGGCTTCGGGGCGAGTATTTTTTGTTTTCACTTTTCCTCGCGCGACGAATAAAGTAACAAACAAAACCCGAAAATGTTTCTTGGTGACTGTAATTCTGTAGATTAGTAGTATTAAGCACGGTTCTTGCTTTGCCGCAACCATATTTCACTAACGAATTTTGATTAGATTTGATAATCAAACAAAACGGCGGGAAGGCAAACATTTCACTATGAATGAAAAACCAAACCTAAGAAACAAAACAAAAACTTGCAAACACAAATGTCACAATTTGCACAAGCTTTGAAAAGGCTATTAGATAATGCTTCGCTACGAGTATTTTCTCTGTCATTTTCACAGACCAAAGACATTTCTTGTGCCTAGTTTTTGTAAACCCCTACTGTGTCGCCCTTAAAAACATACTTTTTAATTAAACAAGCACTTGGAAAAGCTGTCGTGTTTGTTAGTAGTTTGGCAGTTCCGACAAAGGTGTGCTGCAGAAATTTTTCTAATTAAACTTTCATGAATGGAAGGCAATAATCGCGTTTGACTTATTCGAAGCATAGTGAACTTCCTGAACAGCAAAAAGAACCTCCGATAAGATATGCTAGATGCTAAATTACTGTGATTTTAAGTCGTTCGGGAAGCAAGTATGAAAAACTCGCAGAGATTATGAGCAAAAACGAAAAGTCCAAATTTATATAGACTTGGTGGTTAGGTTTGTCTGCATGTGTTTTTTTTTCTGTCGAACAATTTTAACAATAAATGGGCGAGAATAAGTTGTTCACTACGAATTTAAACAAATATTTTAATTATTGGCGTTTTGATGATAAGTATTCAAGAGTTAGTTATCACATGGCAGTTAGGGAGATATTTATTCATTTTTGACTGCCGGAAGTTTTAACACTAGCTCGTGTGGTGTAGTCGGGTTTTCAGAAACAGAGGGGAGATGTTCGGAAAACAGAAAGGCAAGCAATAAAGGGTTTAGTTCAGCTACCAGCTGTATACACGGGCGGACAGACTCATAAGCGAGGCGCCATTTGTATTGTAAAGTACCTTTATTCTGATTGGAGAGTTAATATTTCATATAACAAATGACAAAAGATTCTTTATGACGAAACACGCTTGGTAAAATCATGTATGTAAGCAACGCCACATTTGTTGTCGACAAGCGTTCATATTTCTGTTGTCGGACGAGTTGTCAACTCACACGCACACCAAATACTGTCAATGGGCAATTTTAAAAGTATTCAGAGCTTTAGAGAAACAATTTTCGTACCAAAGGCAACATTGCTCATTGCAGCTGTAAGGTTGTTTTATCACCCTAGTCTTGAATCTCGCATGAATTTTATTAATATTCTGTATCTTTTGTTCTGTCGGAAAGAAATATATATCTGCTGTACGTAGCATTTCACTAAAAAAATTGCAAAAACTAAAGCATTATCAAAACCACAGGAAGTGAAACCTGTCTTATTTTACTTATTCAAAATGATCCTATTTCATTGTGAAGAAAAAAATTATTTTAGATTATAACATTTAAAAAAGGTATTATATTCGGACCAAGCTATTTCGGTCCGAAAGCTTGAATAATAACTTAGAAAAAAAATTACCTACAAAATGACTCAAGATAGCCTTTTTTGCAATATTGGCTTTTATCACAGTAACTAAGTTAAAAGACTTGATGTAAAACTCAGTTATTGCCAGGTTATTGCCCGCGAATCGCTTGCGATTTTCAAAGTGAGACGGAAAATATAGAATATTACTGTACTCATAGAATGTAATTTGATCGCAAAAAGACTGTTTTTACAAGTAGTAAGTACAAACTGGCATAGTCATCCTGTTCTATCAATGACGAATTCTGTCGAAGAAAACCTCTGCGAAAAACGCTACCAAAGATCTGTCATAACGCAAAACTTTCACGGCGTTTGAGTTAACAACTCTAAAAATACTGTATATTGTTATTTTAGAACTTTCGTTAATAAATATTTAACATTTGTATCAAAGCCCGTAAGGTGACAGTTTTAACTGCTTGTTCGCCTACAATATATAGTGTCTATAACAGCTTGGATACAGGCTAAAATTAGGATAATGCCGTGTATCCTAAGTTATAAGTTTGTGGCGTAGAAACAACTGCATTCTGCCAAGGAACCATTTGATTGTGCTGCGAAGCGGCCATAGGATAAACAGGGAGGCTAAATTGTCCATTGTAGAACATTCCACTGCCGGAGGTGGCAGTACTCATCTTGTGGAGATGTGCCGAGCTTGACGGTTCGTGAAAATTGTACTGTCGATGAAAATTGTTTGATTGCAGCGGGTTAACTGCTTGAAAGGTTGGCTGACCATTCGTGGCAGTGAAATGAACGAGCTGCTCGCAAAAATCGTCAATCGTGGCACCGTGTTCAGATGAGTCGGAGATTGAGTTCGGTGACAGAGGATCGGCAGTAGATGAAGTCTCAGAAATATTGCCCGCTTCTCGACTAGAATCGGTAGATGCGCTCTCAGATTCGGACCATTGTTCAAGAAAGTTATCAAGTTCAGGCCCCAGCCAGTCCAAGAACTCTATATCTTGCTTCTGAAGATCAGTTGAAGCCATATGTGTATTTGTAGGACGTGTAACTTGTGCGGAAAAATTTTGTCCGTGATTGTAACGCTCCATTTTAGCGGGTTCGTTCCAGAATGAGTCGGGCAACTTTCGTTTTCGCATGGAAGAAGAACCACAAAATACGTGTTTTTGAGCCTGGTGGTGACTTCGCTGTGTCGACAGTTCTTTCGAGTTTTTAGGTTTCAGTTTTTCAAGGTCAAAAAGAGCATTCAAGGACTCTGCAGCGGTAATTGTGTTTTCCTTAGACCTTTTCTGCGGCTGTTTTTGTAAGTTGCGTGTTTTTGAGTCACTAACCTCACATGCTCTCGCCCGCTCTTCTTGTTCATCTTCCGGTGTCTGATAGTCCGAGAGTTCTCCAAGACTTATCCAAGTGTTTTCGTAACATTGCTTTCCTTTCATTTGTCTCTGGAGAAACTTCCTATGGTTGACTTTTCTTTTCGGTTTAACCGGCCTGTCGAGTGCCATCTTGATGTTATTTGTTGCCAAATTCACGAAATTGAGCAGTGAACTGGTAGAGTGGTCGTCATCCGCCATTTCGCAAGTTGAAATTAACTTTTAGTGTTTGAATCCCGCCGTGAGCTAGTTATAAAATCCGCTGTTTTTCTTGTAAACCACTTTGCAAATGATTTAGGAATATCTCTTGGAATAATAAACTACCGAAATAAAATTTATCCTGCCGAGAAAGCCAAACAAGTGGTGAATATTCTTGCTCGGCTGTCTTTGACAAACTAAACCTGGCAGCAGACTTGTAGTTGTGTGTTAAATTACCAGTTCTGTGTGCTTTGGAAGTCTTTACGATCTCTTGCTCATTTTTCAACCATTAAGTCGAGAAGTTGTTAAGATGACATCTACGAGATCAAATGGTCGTAGCGCAGCTGAACTACAGTGAAAAGCTGCTTTTAATATGGACAGGTTATGTGTGAGTGGGAGGGGTGAAGACTCGTTATTACTTTTGAATCAGATCAATGAATGATACTCCTCTATTCGTCTTCCTATTGGTCCTTCGCACATCATACGCTTTATCCATTTGTCTTTCAATACACGCACGTGCGGGGCGAATAAATTGAGAAATAATTTTTAAAGACCAACAAAGACTGGTCATTAGCAGAAATTAGCATTTTTAAATCAAAACATTTGTTTTACTAAGAGATTCGCGTGGCTTTTAATTTTCGGATACAGTACCGAACAAGTTTTGTTTTGTTTTATTATTACAATTGTCTTCTTCTTTCAAAACAAAAGAGAAGCAAACCTTCAGCCTTTATATTTTCTTTCTTGGTATCTTTATTTTTATTATGGGGCGCGAACAGCGCACAAAAGCAACCCTGCTGAAGTAAAGCCTTGGGTTTCACAGCTTCATGGCAAAACATCCTTTTCTACTTCAGTTTCTTTGTGCCTTTTGAAATAGATTTCAGTGATAAATATTCTATTATATAAGCGTGTGGATTTTTCTATTCTGTTTTGATTTAAGTCGTGATTTTTTTAGGTCTCAAACTTGTCTCGTCGTCATTGTTTTTCGCCGTTCAGTTTTAAAATGTACAATGAAGAGAATTCACACCGAAGTCCAGTACTCGCTGACTATTGGACAATCTTTGGACGGGCAAGCTCATTCAAATTCAGCTCTTGTAGTGGCGCACGAACAAACAATTACACAGTGTCAAGGCAGCAGGAATGCTAATGACTTTTTTCGCCATATGACAGGTGGGAATAGATAAATTTGATAATTGAATCACTTCGGTTGTAATACTGCTAAAGCAGTCGCTTTGCCGGTAAAAAAGGTCAATTGGAAGAAAGTTGTGGTGATAGAAAATGCAAAGTTAAGAATAATATACTGAGAAATTGTGTTAGATAACGCAGAAAACAGACATGTTGAATGACCCAGAAAATGTCCTGACATCGAAGCACATTCTTTCTTCGGCTCTAACAGTTTCTAGAGAAACAGCAAGTGGTGAATTGAGGGGGCGCAGTAATCCGAAAGTGGGTTCAGTTCTTTGAACTGAACATTCCAGAGAAAACTAAACTCGCCCAGTACGTTCTATTTTCTGACAAAGCCACTTTTTTCATCACGGGAAATTTTGAAATTAAAAAAAGCGTTTGTATGGTGTGCCTTAGTACGCAATTTTGGACCCTTTTTTTGACAGGACTCTGCTGAAACTGATAAGTTTTCAGACAGCTTGACAATACTGCCAACAAGATGCTCAGCTTGTCCAGCTCCAAGATTAGCCTGTCTTGAAGTTTTCGGAACACAACTAAATGACAAGAAAACACTGATTACATAACTTTCACTGATAATTCTGACTGACAGCTATACTGTCGAATACTATTTGAATTCCATAAATAGGAACAAAATTAAAACAAAACTTTAACATAAGAAAAAGATCTTTAATTGATAATAAACAAAAATCCCCAATCAAAGTTTTATCATAGTGAGTTAAATTATTTCTTTAGTTGACAACGTTTGTTTCGCCGTTTTGAACGATAAAACGGCGAGAAACAAATTTTCCCATATGAATGTTCTTAAATTTTAACTTTTTGCTTAGAGCCTAACGAAATCAATTTTTACTACTTCACGGAGGTATTCCTGACACGGCATTTCAAAACTAGGTTCAACAAACTGAGTTATCAAAAACATTTAACGTATTGAGGCTTATCTATTTGTCTTGTCAAAGAAAAATATCATAAATATTGTTTGTTATGTCTAGTAGTAGGAATAACAAACAACACGACCATAATATTTTCTCCTTTGATCTAAAACTGAATTCTAACTCGAAACAACTTCAAAATGCTTTTACTTCAGAAAAACACAGGCAAACTCAGAATAAAAAATCGTTGTGCCTAAACTTTTAATAAATAAACATTAATATAATAAATTTTAAATCACATCCTTTTGTCTTCAGATATAATACTGAATACTTCAACAAATAGTTTAACAAGAACGGTAAATTGTAGTGTTCTTTGAAAAATAAGCATGTTTTGATTTTAGATTTGACTGCAAGGTAGTTTCTGTTTGGGCTTTTTATAGGTGTTTGATTCTCGAGACTATGAGAGGTTAACGAATCTTAACCGCAAGGGTCGTTAAGACAAGTTCTTAATTAAATAAACTTTACAAGCAAGCCCTTTAACCTTACGTCCTGAAGCCTTCGGACCAAGAAATACTGAAACAATACAGTATACTTCTATTGAACTGCAAGCACATGAAAAAATGTTTGAGGACAACTGGAGGTTCGTAAGATTAACAAACATGTCAGATATGTTTCCGAGTAGCTTGTTCAGTTCAGGGCTACCTCGCCCAGTTCTATTTTAAGTGTGTTTGAACCTTAAACCAGGTTCTCAATTTTTGAGTTGTTTCATTTTTCTTGTTTAGGAATTCGTAATAAATCTACAGTGCTTAGGTTAAAAGTTCGTAAAAATAATAGTTCAATTCAGTGTTTGTATTGATGACATTTTTAAGTACTATGGCAAAATGAAATGACCTTCAAGTTACTAGGCCCAAAGTTGAATTTTTGTTTTTAAAACTGTTATAGCTTGACAACATTGGAGGTTTAATAATGACACGACAGTCTCTTGCAAATGGTTGAAGAGACACGAGTTAGATTCCAATTCAAACTGGACGTGAACGGCTCGATACTCGGCTACAGCTAGTGAATGTTAAAATGGCATCCGAACTCGACATGGTATATACTTGGTTATATTTATGTTCAAATGCTCAATTCCAGTGCATGATTTGTTAAATGTTTACTAGGTACTTAAAAGTCCCCACAACATTTACTGTTGTTATTAAATCCCCGAATTAAGCTTTATACATTTAGTCTAAATTTCGTTTAATCATAGCTGTCTGATCTTTTATGTGGACGTCTTTCGAAAGATAAAGTTTAAGAACAGCCGTGAAACCTTGATAACGAGGCTTGTTTTCTACTAATAATGCCGTCGAGAACTAATCTTGCAAGAAAAATTAACTATATTTGATAAAGATCGAGACATATTACTAGCAGAGGTTGATTGATTTACGGGGAAGGCAAAATTAAAAAATATCTAAACAGTTTTGCAGCAATGTTGCAGTAACAAGTTTTTAAATTGTGTTTAATTTCAAAACGGAAGTTTTTCCATCTGGCTTCCTAATTCAGTCATTCATTGAGGAGATTGAATGCCGGGGAAGAAACGATATGAAAGGCAAGAGCTACTGAAGTTCAATAAACTTTGGAAACAATACGAGCTCTTTCAACTCCTTCGAATACAGTGTTTAGTAGTTTCTCACAAAGAAGTTTTATAAAGATAAAATTGAAGGAAATGAAATTAAGGAATCCACGTATAATCGAATTATAGCTACAATGACGCCCTCTGACCAATTCTCAATATATTACAAACTTTCGCAGTTCGACGCGGGGTCAAAACTAGCGTATTTTTGTGAAGGTTTTCGTTTCCGAGGAAATGCTAAATTCCCGAATTTGACGTCAACAGGTCCACGCTTCTTTGACTGACTACAAATATGTTTTGACACAATCCGATAGTTAAAAAAAGGATCAGCTTTTCAAAAAATTCTTGCAAGAAAACAAAGCGCAACAATATAGCTATATTAACAAGTGTGAAAAGTTCAAACTTTTGGGTCAACAAACGATGTCTTAATGTAATACATTTTTGACAGTCTCTTTGTGACAAACTGATGCCAGTCGTTGCAAGTATTGGAAAAAAAACTGAAAAACAGGAGGTTCAGGAAGCTATTCTTTTCTAACAAGTATCGTCGTTTTCTCTACGTCCAAATAAAATGAATATTATTTAAATAAAATATTTTTTTTTGAAAAACTGTATCTATCTAGTGGAGAGTAGTTTTTGTGACTACACGTGCGAAAATGGTTGCTTAGCACCTATAGTGGAAGGTGACAGGATTTCTGAAGAGGTGTAAGGATCTTTACGAGAACAGTAGTAGTTTTCTATTTTAGTTGTTTTGTCAATGAAAGCAATTTTGAACTGTTAACGATGGAGTTGTTCATCTTAAGAACCAACTGATTGTTCAGTTAATTTCTAATACTTCAGACTCATGTAGCGCGTATCCATGGGCATTACAACTTAAACTGAGGCAATTACTAGATTACTAAGCTCTTCCTTCCATGAGAAAGGCGCCCCCCAAACATTGAAACACTCAACGAACGAAACGTTGTAACACTTTAACTCTCTTCGCCATCATTCAACCGCTCCATAATCAATAACGCCGGGCAAAAGTTTGGGTTGAGCAATTCCCCCTTATTCGGTTGACATTTGTATAAAACAAAAACACGATTCTAGCAATAGAAGACCTTATGAACAGTTAACAACTTTTTTTAAAGTTTTCGAATTCCGGTTTGGCGTTTCACGCTTGAAGAACTTGTGCCATCTTATAAATAAAAGGTTTATCTTGTAAAGCCCGACTTTACTATACAAAGTGCTGTGGAATGTTTTTTTTTCAAAACTTCTGTTGTCATTAATTTGTTCTTAGGTGTCAGCTCAATTGTAACTATTAGTTATTAAAGAAAATCTTTCATTGTAAAGCAAACGCTTACACTGAAATCCACGTTACAATAGCTAAAAATATATTGTTTTAAATCGCAGCACACGAAGGAGAAATGAGTAGTTATATAAATATTAACAATGTGATTATTTGCTTCCAAAAAATATAAGTAAACATTATTTCAAATGTGAAAATATTTTTTTCACGTGTTAAGACAAGTTTTTAGGTCATTTTTAGAATTAAAGACGGAAATAACTTAAATTTGCCTTTGGGATCCCACCAACACTGAAACAATATTTCCGCTTCTCAACCACGTGCTCTGCACCTGTCAAACTCCGCGTTTGCCGCATCGGAATACATTGAATAATTTAAACCTGTAATTTTTGCGGCTGTCACATTGCTCTATTGGAGTATCCATGGGTAACGCATTGGCATCTTTTATATTGAGCAAGTTTGCTTGGCAGATTAATGTAGTTTTGTAAGACAGAGCGCCGTTTATTATTTTGAGGTACCTGCGCGCTGCGTGCTCCGAATGTCGTTAACGACTCTGTGTGAAGGTTTTTTAAGTTTTTGCATAAGAAAAATACATATATGTTATTTACCGGCTGGGAGGTCCGTATAGGGAAAAACTGTGA
>JAOBRG010098883.1:2017-20075 GCA_027574985.1 Umimayanthus nakama | reverse complement strand
TTCTTTTCTTTTCTTTTCTTTTCTTTTCTTTTCTTTTCTTTTCTTTTCTTTTCTTTTCTTTTCTTTTCTTTTCTTTTTTTTCTTTTCTTTTCTTTTCTTTTCTTTTCATTTTCTTTAGAACAGCCAATAATTTCTAAATATTTGTTTCATAAGAAACAAAAGCTACTCTCTTTCATGTCTTAATTGTAAACGTACGTATAGAGGGACACTTTGAGAGTTTAGCAGTTCATCGCATGGCATTTTTGGGAGAGAGTGAGTTAAAGTGTTTTGTTTAGCTTGATCAGTCTTCGTTTGCTTTTTAATTAAAGCTCTTCACGAAATAAATGAAATCTATCCCCCACGCCTTAGTTTTTGTTTTCATTACACTTCAGATGTGTTTATCTTTCAAAAGCTCTTTACATCTTCTCCTTTCGTTTTGATAAAGTTTTGGACAGTAAAAAGCTTTGAGTTTTGTCAAAATCCTGAGCAAAATGGTAATTTATTGCATATTGTTTTCATGTTCTAAGCCCAAGTATTATGAAAGTGTTCTTTGAGAGTGATTCAAACCACTCTCCACCAAGAAACTTTGTTGACACCAAGCGTTGCGGGTAAACCTGCTACCACATTTCAAATCAACAAGATTAATAAACTATTCGCTTAATTTGTTTATGTTCGAGCTGGAAATTAAATTTAAACTGCGTCCAAGAGGAGAAGAGACAGTCAGAGAAGATATTTTTTAATTCAGAATTTTACAACAGGAAGAAGTGTAACTTTTCTATCATTGTTCTGCAAAAGACGGTCTTGCTCAGGTATGTTCCTAAGCCACAGCACATATTGTTGCTACAACTATATGTCTGATAGAACGCGTGTTTCAACGCTTGAATGGCCTCCAAAACACACAACTGCTTGTTGTGATTTGTAGTTGGCTGTATTCAAATCTGTCCTTGAGGAGTCGCTATGATTCATTCTTTTAAAAGCTGAAAAGTGGTATTTCTCGAGTTCACTACATGTTTTAAACAGTTAGATTCAGAGTTGAAACTTCAGCCTCAGAAATCAGGGCCCCGTTGTTTGACAGTGTGTGAAAGTTAACCCAGGGTTAACAGAAACTTTAAACTAAATTCCTTTATCTACTGACTTGTCCTATCTTTCTAAAGTATTATTGAAAGAACAATCAAAGGAAGCACAATTACGTAGACCCGAACGAAAGCCTAAAGCACAGTTAAGAAAGAAAACCCAAACGCGGGTTAAAAATTCGCTAAAAATTTCAGCCATGGGTAAAGCTGACCTACTTTCCAAACAACCGGACCCATGAACGAACTGTTGTCTAAAGTTGCACTGTGTTTAACTCGTGAAGAAACAGACAGAAATTGTTCTTAGTATTCATTCAAACACAAGCATTACGAATTCGCATGCAAGCAAGTATAACGGGGGTTTCCTCTCGTGTGTTTTGAGGGATAAGACAAAACTTTGTCACAGCAGTTGAAGAGAATGTCATCGACCAAACTGAACTTGTGCTGTGTCCAGAATATCTTGTATTGAACAACAACGTGTAGATCCACGCCAAGTTTGTCAACAAATGCATATATCTGTTTGTCTTTGCCACAGGCAGTTGTCAAACTTGATATCTGTTAAGAATTCATAAATACTATAATATTGCTTCAATACTGCGGTATAACACACCAAGTGGAGGTCCTGTAGATGTGACATTAAAGTACAGGATGGTTGCTTAGCAACACACTCGGTTTTAAACCGTGGCTTTCACTATATAACTTAAAAATGCCAACACATTTGGACACACTATTCCGCTAACGAATTGTCTCTCAAAAAAGACCCCTCAAATCTTTGCAAATCACTGGTTTCTCCATCTATCACTGACTCACCTGGGTCACAACCAACAACAGTCCTTCTCAGGACTACACCAACCAGGACGATCAACAAACTATACAAACATCACTGACTCACCTGGGCCACAACCAACAACTTTCCTTCTCAGTCAGAACCACATCAACCCGGACGGTCAACCAACCACAAACATTTACTTATCTGGCTTCATACCGTTGACTGTATTCTGTTATTTTATTAAAATACAACAAGCAAAAACACTGGTACAAAAGTTACTAAAGGCAATCTTCGTTCTTCTAAATCCAATCGGTCAAAACAGCATTTGTTGAATTTCTCACATTACTTAGCGCACGTTGGTTGCTTCTATAGACTGCATGAGTTTATTAAAGTAAACCCTGCAACAGAATAGAACAATTAAGTTTTAAATTCCCCGGAGGTTGTCTTCAGTGATTTTGGCACCTCTTTGTTTATTGTTAATCTTGGGAACTGAACATTCTTTCTGCCAGTAAGCACATGCAAGAAAACAACAGTTATATTGGAGATAGTAGTCTAGGATTTGAACTTAAACCAGCAGCCTCAAGTCTACAGCTATAAATACTTGACTGGAAGAAATCTTAAGTCTAACCATCAAGAAAGCACAACATATTTTTTTGCAATTTTGTTAGCCATACACTTCTTTAACGACAAGTTCGTGCACAAATTAATCGATCATTTGGCGGGTAAATTGCAAACGCAACTCAGCTTTCAAACCATAAACTATCACAGAACTATACCACGCGTTTTATCAACATGAAACTATTTAATTTAGTTATCACATTGTGGTTTGATCTTTTCACCAATTAAACGTACTAGCACTAGTTTTAAGTCGGTTTGTTACTGTCCTGTAACACATGGTATAGAATACGATTTGCATGCCTATTTACTGGCTTTTGTTACGTACATTCAGACCACAACAACCTAATCAAGCGTCATCCATTATACCACATGCCGCTCAGAAATGCAAAACAGTTCTTTTGCGAAATCTTAGACCGATCCATTCTCCACGCGCTTCGCGAGTTTTCGTTCTGCGTCTATTTGACCCTCGTGTGAGGCATTTTGGAATTATTAAATGTTGCGGTTCTCACAAAATGCTTTCGAGGTCATCGAGGTAAGTGCATGGTAATTGCTTGTACAATGCTCGTCTTAATGTTTTATTTAAAAAATGTATTAGCTGTAGTGAAATTTGTTTACATTGAAGTAAAGTATTGCAGCTGTGCGTTTAAATTGCCTGTGAAAGCTGCTAAATTGCTTTAAAAGTCCGTGTGCTCGCAAAACTGAAATATCGCAATGCCAAAAATTCGATGTTCATTGAAAAAACTGATGTTAAGTGTACGTTTCGCATAAAAAAAATGTCTGTTGCTCCAGTTGTGGGAAAGTTGCCACACTTCTTGTTTAGAAAATGATGTGGTCCATGAATTTTTAAGATTACATGCGTGCGTAACTACGTCGAATACCGGCCCTCAAAATGGCCGGTTTGCAAAGCGATTTATAATTACCACGTAAGTGTCCCTAAAATACGATGGAGTGATAAAAAGGAGGCCCCATTAATAGGGCAGTTTGTCGCTGGAATGTGAAGAGTCTTAATAGAGACAAACACCACATCTTAGAATGGACCGACGTAGCTTTTGAAACGAAAGTAACTCAGACAAACTTTAATTTAAAAACATTCAACTGCATCACAAACCTTATCTAAAACAAACTCACTTAAAGCTTCATAAAAAAGAAAAGTTTTATAGCAGTTTTATAGACTGATATTTTTGTGAGAATACTTATGTAACTTCTTTAAACTTTAAAGTTTCCTTTCTCAATCGTGCATTTCAGGTCGAGGTTCACTGACTGTTTTGTATGAATATATTCGGCCAAGTTATTTTGGTGTCTGCACTTATACAGACTGCAGTAATCGCTTACGTTAAAATAAGTCACATTGAGTGCAGGTCTTCAAATTCAGGTTGAACAACTCTTGTTGGCTAGAGTCCGTTTTCACAATGTTGAAGTGCGTAATATCGACATGAATATTGGATTCATTACCTTACTTTGCTTGAAACTTTTGTACTGTCAAATACTTCGATTAACCATAACATGAACCTTTGTTCAAATAATTTATATAGCCTTAGGCTTGTGACTAGATTATCGCTTTCTTTGCCGGACTTTATTAAACTGTTTTTTTTCATGCAATTGTTTGTGCATATTACGATTTATATTTCATATTTTCTTAAAAAAAGCAAAATGTTTCTAGAGATGTCATTGAGCGAAGCACAGCTTGATGTCAAAATCAATGTTCCTATTGCAATTTTCAAACAGTTCCTAAATCAACAATCGCCCACGTCTGAAATTGATATCAGAGGTATTTACATTCTCATTTTTTAAATAAAAATCCTCCTATTTGTAAGTTCTGAGTCTATTCAAAACTGCCAGAAGTTTAGGAACACGCTAAGAATATACCCGAGGCTTAGGAAGAACGAACAACTTGTATTTTGGATATTGCACAAGCCAGGAAATAATTTGTTTCTCAGCTAATGTTCGTCAGTGCAACATCGCTTGTAGTAATTTGTATGTACAACCTATTATTTTATATTATTATTATTATTATCATTATTATTATTATTATCATTATTATTATTATTATTGTTATTATCATTCTTAATATAAGTAGTAGTAGTTTTAGTAGTATTAGTATTATCATTATTATTATTATTATTATAATTATAAATATATTATTATGTTCTTATACTGCTTTCTTATGGCCAATGAGTCTGCCGTTTCGTGTGTATATATTAACAAATGCAGTCCCACGCAATACCAACAATTATGTTTAAGAAATTGTTAAGATGATTTGAGCCTGAAATCCTTAAAATATCTAAGAACAGTTAGTCTCTGCTCAAAAATTAGACTTTCTTATAAAAAGAATGAATTGTGTCAAACAATAACTAAATCGATTTTCGGTGACAGGATTACATGTGTAATGGCTGGATAAAGTCTTACTTTCTCTAGCCAATCTAACAAATTTTGGTTTGAAAGAAATAGGAAAACAACTTGATAACTACCAAAATTTTAGTGGAATTATAATAGGATTAGTACAAAAGTTGTTTCAATGGTTACCTAGATGCTAAGTTAAATACATGAGTGAAATAGTTTTCGGGTATTTTTCCAATTTGTATCTATGCTTGTAAGATCCTTATCTAGTATAGTCTTAATGGTACTTGAACTCAAAAAGTAACAGCCGTAAAAATGCAATTTATTACATTTTTAGAGCCATTTGAAATGTTGTATGTTATAAGTTATACCTAGCTCCAGTTTTCCATAAGTTTAATTCACAAAACTACAGTTAATTTATTTCTCTTCAAGTTCAGAGGAAAGAACTGTTTTAAAATGGTTTTCATACAACAGATGAGGTTTATTCTTACTCAGTTTCAGTAGCTGTAGTGAAAATCATTACAATTGACTTGAGAGTTAATGTTCAGAATTGCTGATGATCTTCATAAAACTGAGGTTTATTTTTTTTTCAATTAAACGCAATTCAGTGCACTATGTGTGGGCACAAGAAGAGATTGGGGGTAAATACCTATATGTATTGTACTTGTATTGGTTATCGCTTTCCAGTTAACACTTGATTATCTACCGGAAGTTCCTGCGAGTCGCATGTGGCGAGATAAAACAGATAGTAGAAATACGAGATGGTAGGATTTGTAATTGTGGACAAACTACTTTCTCCCTCTAGTTCATGAAGATGTTATTTAAGAACAAGTTAAATGACGATTTAGGAAAAGAAACACTTCGAAAACGCAGTTTCAGACGAAAAGAACTTTGAAATGTAAACAAGATATTTTTGTTTATAGTAATAAAATCTAAGGAAAACCAACGCATTCACCTCAATATTCCTTCATTTGCTACCTGTAAACATGTATATTGTGCGGTTTGTAATCTATGTAAACTTTGTTATATTGTGGACTGCATTATCTAACACAGAGAGACAGATGGCAAACTGGGCCAAAATTTGTCCTTAAAATTAAGTTCGACGACTGAATCAACTGTCTAAACCTATCATTTGAGGTCGGTTTAAATATGAACTAAGTTAGATACACGAAGAACTTGACAACTGAATACAGCCTTAGCCTGAGCTGAAACAAGACAAGCAAAGATTAGGTTTCCATGACAACCGTGCCAGGCGAGTATATTTTGGTTCCATCTAGTTCTGATCCTTTAAACACAGAAACAACCTCGCATTCCTTTGTAAGTCACTGAACAAGAATGATAAACATCTCCGTTGTCGTGAACTCAAGGGACGCAAACACCTGTTGCGAGTTGAAAAAACCTTGTGTACTGTTATTTGTTTTACTGAGGTGTCGTGCTGGGTTTTGAGCTTCAAGCGAACCTCGGTTGTTCTTTTTAGTTCGTTCCTCAGTTGGTAAGCACACATGCAACAGCATTGCGTCCATGTACAAAGTTCCTGAAATCTAAACCAAGTTTTTTGGGCTGGTTTTAGTGGCTCATGATAAGGTTGGTTATTATCAGGGGAGGGACCTGTACGCAATTACGGTGGGAGGGAGGGAGAGAATTAAACTGGGAATAGTTAGAAATTACGAACTGAAGTGGCTAAAGATTTGGTTTTCGAAATCTGTCAACCAAGAAGTAATAAGTTATCGACTGCTAGTGCATTCGATATCATAACTCTCCCATAACTTATAAGTTTTTATAGCGATTAAGTTTGTCGTTTTTTTGATGAGTTATTTGGCTGGTGAGCTGGGTATCAGGAATCATACGCACAGAATGCACACTCAACTGAGAACCTGCTTAAAGTTGTAGCGTAAAAACTATACATAGAACAAAATCTTGGTTGTTCGTGTTAGAGCGAAGCTGGTTTTTATGGATGTTTAGGAATATGTGCAAATAGCCTTTCCTTTTTATGACAACTTTAATTTGTGATAACATATACTTTCTCTTATTTTTACGAGTAGAAGTTTTTCTAATATTTAAGTTTAGTAGTAACTTAAGACCACGAAGACCCAAGTTGAAAAGTTACGTAAGTTTTGTTAAGCCTTAAAATGACTTTAATAAATTCCGGCTAGTTTCCACTCACTTAGTATAAAATCATGATTCGCATGTTTAATTAAAATAAGGTCGATGGAATCATTCCTATTTTCTTTACAGCACATTGAGGTTGTATAATGTACCGATATCATATGCTACGAAACTATAACACCAAATGAGTGGAAACTAGCCGGAATTTATTAAAGTCATTATAAGACTTAACTAAACTTACGTAACTTTTCAACTTCTGGTATTCGGGGTAATAAGTTGCTCCTAAACTCAAAAGTTAGAAAAACTTCTACTCGTAAAGATAAGAGAAAGTATATAATATCACAAAGTTGTCATAGAAAGGAAACGCTATTTGCACATTTTCCTAAACATCCATATAAACCAGCTTCGCTTTAACACGAACAACCAAGATTTTGTTCTCTGTCATTCTTACGCATCAGTTTTAAGCAGGTTCTAAGTTGAGTGTTAATTGAATAATTCTGTGCGTTCGATTCCTGATACACAGCTCACCAGCCAAGTAATTCTTCAAAAAAACGAGAAATTTAATTGTTATAAAAACTTATAAATAATGGGAGAGTTATGATATCGAATGCACTAGCAGTTGATAACTTATTACTTCTTGGTTGACACATTTCGAAAACCGAATTGTTACGGTTAAGAATTTGGTTATTGTTATGGTTTTGGCTATAGTTGAGAGCATGGAGGCAGGTTGGATACCCTCAAATTATCTTTCGTTATTAAGGCCGCCCTATTTAGCTAGTAAGTTTGAAGACACTCCTAAAGAGGGTTCTTTCATACCAGGTATTTTAATGCATTACTAAATCCCTCACTCACACTTTCTACCCTCAGGTATGGCCAACCTTCGGACTGTTCACTTTGATCTGCCAGGCGCCTCAAGACACAACCGTGCCAAATCCACCGAAGAGCTATCTCGTGCCAGTCCCAGACTACCGGCATTCAAGCGCAGTCAGACCTGGGTTTCGTCAAGAGAGAAGCCACTCACAAAACCATTCGGAGAAGTAACTGTGCAGTTCAAAGCAAAAAGATTGAAACCGCCAAAAAAGGGCAAACAAGGTTTTCTTTGTTGGCGTGGCACTACTTCAAAGGAGCAAAGTAGTGACGACGACCGAACAGACATTAAGAGACCGGAGCGCGAAATATTTAGGGAGCCTAATAAGGAACCACACAACGTGAGTGCCATACCGAAGAAGGGGCTAAAGTCTGTTGTTCTGCAAGGCCCTCCAGTTTCCATTCCAGAAAAGGATAGCAGCAATCAGTCATTTAGAGAGCAGGGACGCGGAGTGTTGAAAGCACAACCAAACACAAATAGTAAAGTATTGACTGAGCCGAGAATTGAAGATTTCAAAAGATCCTATAGGGAGCCACGAGGAGTGCACATTCTCGAAGGCGGTACACTTGGCCAAATATTTAGAGAACCGGAAGAGGAAGAGGTGATACAAAGAGACGTCGCGTACCAAGCTTGCAGTGAACCAAGTACGAGAGGACCCAATCAAGTAGAAACGAGCAACGGTGATTCATTTGGAGAACTACATAAAGGAGATTCTTACCGTGAGAAACAAGCAATACCCCAGATTTGCAGAGAAGTGGAGAGGGGAAATCTTCTCCAGGAAAAGGTGAATTGTCCGCCAAAAAGTGAAGACTCGAATCAAAGGGAGGAAAGCGATCGTCTTTTGTATAAAGAACGATTAAAAGCAATTCAAAGAGGAAAGCCTGGATACATCTCAGACTGCAAAAGATTGAAGTCGAAAGATAAAAAAATGGATTTTGAACCACTGTACTCACGAGACATGAAGGAGAGCGGTGAGACGATATCAAGATTACAGGAAAGTTTGTTTCGTGAGAAGAAAATCGCCGAAGCTAAAGAGAGGACGATTCAAAATATGAAACAAGAAATTCGAATCCTTGATAACGATCTTTTCGAGAAAAACAGAGAGAATGTTGAACTTAGTGAACAATTGAGTAATGGCAAATGTAGAATGGTTTCCATGGAGACAGAAAACAGAATTCTCGCAAACCAAGTCAGAATGTATGAGGAATCGAACAGGAGGATTTACAAGGTCCACATGGAGCTGAGAAACAAGTTCAGAAAGCAAGAGGCAAAGATGGAAGAAATGAAAATGCAGCGGTAGGTAGCACAGCCTGTTTCTTCTTTTCTACCATGAACGCAAGTTCATTTCGATTCATCACTTTTTTCAAAAGTTGTAGTGACCTTTTGTCTGCTAGTGCTTAATTAATCTGCATTATGTCTAATAATTTTACAGTAACATTTTATTTTCTGATACATGATTTTTTTGGTTCATACTTCAGTAACTTATTGCAAACATAAATCTGAATGACTTCTGTAATCTGTAAACAACTTCTTCTCATTAACTCTTTATAATTTAAGCTTTGGCTGAAAGAGTCTGTGCTTCACTTTCCAAGATTTGTTTGCATTATTTTTTGCAAAACAATCGCCTAATGTACGCATGCATGTTGTTTTGTCTAGTTCAGTTATGCTCTCTGCTCTGTTCTGCTCCGTTCAGTTCTACTTCGCTCTGTTCTGTTCTGTTCTGCTCTGGTTTTCTCTGCTCAGCTCTGTTCTCTTCAGTTCTACTTTGCTCTGCTCCGCTACAACCATGTTTTCGCTGCTCCGATCTTTTCTGTCCTGTTATGTAATAGTCTGCTTTGCTTTGCTTTGCCCTGTACTTCTCCATCCTTTCCCATTCCATTCTTTCCCATTATATTTTGTTAAGTTTTCTCCTCCGCCTGTTCCTCATTTTATACCAATGTTTCAAATGAAAGTAACGATGAACTGCGCGATGACAACACAGGTATGACGCCGAAAGAAACTTTCAGCAGACACTCGAAGAGTCAATCGAAAGACAGAACAGATTCAAGACGTTTCTACAGCAGCTCGAGACTGAAATGTCATCACGTGAATTGGCAAAAGAGAAGATGCAGTCCAAAGGACGATCAGTGTTGGATATTCTACGAAGTGGCGCCGAAACCTCCGAAGAGAAAGGACTGGGTAAAAATATTACAACTATTGAGTGTATTTACTTATCATAAGGTGTTTTGGTCACAACTAAAAAGGAAACTATGCTGCTGTAGTTGACTGACTCGACCAAACCGAACAACAAGTTTGAATTAGAATGGACTCTATAACTTATTTTACAAAGAGCAGTGTAAAAAGTTCTTTAATTATAACCAATTTCAGGTACTGCTACCATTGTTGTTACCGCTACCGTTGCGATTGCCATGTAATAATAACAAAAATAATAATAACAACAACAACAATAGTAATAATAACAATAAAAGTTTTGATAATAACGATAATGAAAATAGTAGCAACTTATAATAAACGTAATAACAAAAAAATAACGTTCTTGTCCCCACCAACAGCGCACCCAGAGGGCATCTCGGATCTCGCGGCGAGTGTCCAAGAAGCAAGGGACCAAATGAACGAGTTAGAAGAAGTGGTTGTTGTGGACACGACTCTGTCTAAACAATTAGCGGAACTTGTGCGGGGCAGAATGGTCATGATTGAAGAGGAGATGAAGCGATTGAATTCGGAACTGGGGTCAAGCAAGCTCGCAAAGCATGATGGTTAGTGTGAAATAATGTAATAGTGACTTCCAGGACTATGGGCTTCGTATGAGCTGCATGGACAGAGGTAATCTTGTTCCCAGGCTCTTGACGCTCCTGTGATGGAGAGGGCAGACCTATAAAAAGGATTGGGCAAAATTGGGGGTTTTCAAGGCTACCATTCATGTTTGGAACGGACCAAAACTTCAAAATTGAGGTTCTCGCAGAACACAATTATACATGAAATGAATTTCTAGTGAAAAAATGTTTTTCAACACGTCTAATAGTTTGCGAGATACGACGAACGAAAGTTTTTACCGGAAGTAAAATTGTGTGACGCGCGGCGTACTTTAGGAATTTCTCGAGACTTGTTTTGGCTAAAACTACAAAAATGTTAAGGATCAATGCTCCCTCAGTTTTAAATCTCATGCTGTCAATTTTGGCAAGTTGATAAAATAATAGCAAAACCGTCCTGGCGAATTTTGAAATTTCCTTCCAATAATATTTAACGACTCAAACAAGGCAGTTTTGTATGCTGTAAATGGTAATTTTTCTTCAAATGCTTGCTGAAAATTAAAGACGATTTCAATCAAACTGCCAGGAAGGAATAAAGCGTAAATGGTACTAAAACTGATAAGCAAATTAAAAATGGCTTACTTTGAAGCTAACAGCCGCATTAACGTCTAGAAGTGAAAGGGTTAGTTTGTTTTATGAAGCTCCCATTCGTTTACAGACAAAGTTGTTTTAGAAAACATTTCCCCTCGTCTAGAAAATTTCATAAGCTTTCCACTGAAATAAAGGTCTGTAGGAAAAAAAATTGAAAACACCGTCAAGATGAACGGTAATCTTAAAGTAATTTCATCTTCTTAAGCAGGTATCTTCTATACTTTATTAACAAAGGCAAAGTTGTCATATATCTATTGGAAATCTCTCCAAAAATAAACATTTCTTAAACTCCTGATAAGCAATGTATTTGCTGAGGAGTCTTATAACAATTTAATAATAAGAGGGGAAGGGGAACAGTAAAATAGTAAAAGTTTTATCTTCTTGTTGTCTTTGTTGTTGTTATTGTTGTGTTGTTGTTGTTGTCAGCTGTTGCTGTTGTTGTTGTTATTGTTGTTAGTGGTGGTGATCTAGCACAATCTAGCACGATGCGAAACCAATTTAATTTTTCTTCCACAAAAGGTATCAAGAATTTGAACAATGTGAGAAAGTTCTCGTTCAGTGAAGACAGAATGAGGAAGCTCAGCAAAGCCCGCATCTCGGCGCAGGAACAGCAAGCTGAGCTGGACAAATCTATTTGTAACCTAGAATCCAAACCTCCAAGTATTACCGGAAATGAAGAAGAGATCTTGAACCTCAATCAGCGGATGGCTGCCGCGGTGCAGGAGAATCTGGCCTTAACTGATGACTTAACCGAAGCACACAAGAGCCTGTCCACTCTTGAGAATGCTTATAATGCTACTGAAAAGCAGCATGAAAATCTTACTGCTGAACTTTTTCAAAAAGACAAAGAACTGGTTGAAGCCAAGACGAACCTGGCCAGTGCAACGGCGGAGAACACAGCTCTTCAGTTGGAAGTCACTCGAATGGAAAAGGAATTGCAGAAAGCAGCAACTGAAAGTGAAAGGCGAATTAGAGATAGATTCACTGATGACCGGACACAACAAAATAGACTCGAGAAACCTTTTCCACCAGGAGTTACATCTAAGGAGCTACTAAACAGTGGAAGCAGGAAATATAACTACGTGGAAAATGATTGGCAAAATACCGAAAATTCTAATAAAGGAACAGCGAAGAATACACCGCACTGTCAAGACAGAAACAAATTACAGGAAGAGAAACACCGAGAACCCTGTCAGGAAAACGTGGAGAAAACATTGGTTATTGTAAAAGAAAAGAATATTCCCGCCCTGGAATCACTTGTAACCGATTGCGTGGACTCCGTTAAACATGACAATGTCGTCGGCAACGTTGAAAACCAAGAAATACGGTCGGGTAATGTCGTTGAATACTCGTGTCCTGCTGAACACAATGAGAACGAAGTTACAAGACTTCGCGAAAATATCAAAATTTTAAAGGCAGAAAAAGACGAAGTCAATAAACTTAACAGAGAGCTTATGGAAGAACTTTTGCGAATGGAGAATGAAATGTCCAGTTTTACGACGGATAAGAAGACAGATGCTGCAAAAAGGATGGAGTTGTTGCAGGTGAACACACAAATCAATAACAAAGACAGTGATACGTCAAAGGGGAAAAAAACATGCCCTGATTATAAAGGAAATGGTGAAGACTCGAAAAACGGCTTTAAACGAGAGCTTCAACTACAAGAAGCGTTAGGCAGTGTAGAGAATAGCTTGAACAGAAAGGAAAGAAACTCCGCGCCGAATCAATCACCAAATGCCGAAAGTGCAGAGCTAGTTCAAACTTTGCCAGTCTCTGGTAAAACTGTCGGTTTTTCGCTGCGTTCCAAAACTAGTCAGACATTTAATATGAAAGAGATTGAGCCTTTAAGAGAACAACTTAGAGAGCTTGAGTTGTCTTTAGAATCAATGAAAAAGAGAACTTTTGAAGCTGAAGAGCGAAACAAGGAACTAGAGGAAGCGCTTCGCAAACGTGAACGACGTGTCTCTGAGCTCGCTTCCGAAGTGCAAGAGTTCATGCAGAACAGTGACTCGACCGACGCGCGGAAGGCTTTACACGTTGTCATGGAGATTCAAGCGTGTCTGGACTCCGCACAAAGAGACAAGCAAAAACTTGAACAAAAGTGCAGGGAGCAAGAAATTGATATTGCACGAAAGGAAAGGCAGATTTCGAATCTCAACCAAGATCAAACGGCTCTTTTCGGGAGAATCTGTGAAACCAAACCTTCCTCTGGGGGATCTATAAGATGCCAACAGAATCAACCCGATTTGGGCAGGTTGCAGCAAGAAAATGAAATATTGAAGACAAAGTTAGACATTAGGGAGTTGAACCTTGACTCAAAAGTCAAAGAAATCGTAGAAAAGGACATCCTTGTACAGAAACTGCTGCAGGAGAGAGAAAAACTAAAGGAAGATATTAAAGAACAAGAAAGGAGAGAACTTCAAAGTCTATCTAGGGAACTGTCTTCATCGAGAGCGATGGAGGGTCGTGAATGTGCCTCATTTGAAGAAGTGAGCGGTAAAATTGAGAAAGATATGGTGGAGCTACAGACACGCGTGACAGAGCTGGCCACGGAACTTGATAAGAACCAAGATAGAGCAACTTATCTAGAGAGAGGTTTGGAAAGATCGGAAAATCGCTGTAAGAACCTGGAACAGTCGCTTGAAGAAGCACAAGATTCAAAACATGAAACATCGCGTCTGATTGATGAACTGAGGCTAAAAATAGATTCCCAGGAGAGAGAGCTAAGCGAGCTTAAAATGGAATTGAAGGTTCGCGAGGGAAAGGTGCAGCACCACGAGAGAGAACTGGAGGACAAAGCAAAGCAAGTTAAGGAGAAGGAAAGAGCTTTTAGGAAGATGTCCACAGAGAAACTGTGGAAAGAAAAAGAGATTGAGAGATTGGAAGCAACTGTTGAGAGGATGAAAAAAGAACTGGAGGCTTCCCAATCAGGTGGGTGAATTTAGCGATAGCTATTTGGATTAGAACTTTAACCCTTGTCCTAGCTGCTGAAGCCGATTTTTCAATTTTTTAAAACTTAAGCATATATCTTTGAACCAGCTGTCCAAAAACTAAACTGTGACAATTCATTTTAATCGTCTTGCAGAGTGTAAGTATTAGTTTTTCATGATTTCTCAAAGCTTTAAAGTGTAGAATTTTCACAATGATATTTGAAATCACAGCAGGAATAGAGTAAATAAATACTTACGAATTAAAATGTAGTTGGCGTATTTGCCTAATATACTGTATAGCCTCTTTGTGTAGATCAGTTGCTTTTATTGAAAGTGCTATTAACGAATACTATTAACAATGAAGCTAATTTGCTTAGTCATAACTTGTCAAAAAATAGACATATGTACACTTTGAAATTACTTTCCTGTTCTGCGGCTTTTAAGAAAGGACTCTCCAAAACTGGGTCTGAAAATAAGAACTTCCACAAATTATCTTTTTGAATTGTTCTTACAAATATAAACAATTTAGACTTATGTTGTACACTTGACAAAGACATCTGAACGCCAACTAACAATGGAATTCAAAAAGGTCAGGTTTGATGAACAACTCACAAGGAGTTGCTTGTCGTGTCACTCACATTGGATGCGTTGGTTGTACAGTGTAGATGTTAGAACAACATTATTGTACACTAAAAACATATCCCTCGTTCAAAATGATATCTTTCTTGAACAACGCAAACATCGCCAAGAAGCATATTTTGTGCCGCTCAGCAGATTAACGGCGTTGTCTTAATTAAAGCTGATTTTCTAAATCCCAATAGCATCGCAAAATTTGAACCAGCTTCCCAAATACTATACTGTGACCATTCATTTTGATCGTCGTGAACAGTAGAAGTGTTGAGTGTTCATCATTTCTCAAAATCTAAAGCTTTTCAATTTTTTTACTTTGATGTTTGAAAACTTTGATAAAACTAAAAGAGAGTTAACTGTCAGTGCGCTTCAGATCAAGGAATGCAAATACTGTAGTTATACCTATTGTTTAGACATCCGTTGATGCAATTTAGTTAGTTCTTTCCTTTTGTTTGTTTAAGTATAATAACATTAAATTTACGCGTGTGTTGGAATTTACAATTAAAATCATAAAGTGAGAAACTCTTGAAAGCTCGCATTAAAATTACAACAAAAAGAGCCTGTTTTATAAACACAAGAAAAGCTTTTTTTTGTAATATTACAGCATTCATAATTGTAATAAAAGAACTCCAAAGGTGCTAACGTTGAGCAAAGCAATTAAATTGACACGAAAATGCATCTTTGTTGTGTACAAAATATAGTATTCCGATTTCCGACTCCAGCAAAGATCCAAGTTTTGAAGTCATACGCTGTATTCATAAAACAAAGTGCTAACTAGTGTAATCAGACAGCATTCTTCAATACAGAGGCTTTGTCGACAATTTAAGCTACTGCCTATTTATAAAATCAAAATACTAAGCTCTCACGGAGAGCCCGGGCTTTATTTCCCTAGAGAGCAGTTTCAGCTTTAAATAAACTCCTGGACAGCACGGAACCTTTATGTGATATTGGCAATGTTGAATAAAAACGTCAGGAAGCGCTCAAAATTCGGCTTAACTTATAAACGTGGTAAGAACACACCATGGTGAAACGAAGGTTTAACTTTCACCTTCTACTACCGAGGCCAGAAGATTTGACAACAAGTACGAGTTTGACTACGAGTAATACTTCTAAGACGTCTTAGAGATCTTTCTGACATTGACTACAAGTATGAGTTTGATTGCGAGTACGGCTTCTCAGAGACCTTCAGATTTGACTATGAGTACGAGTTTGACTAGGAGTATTAATTTTTAGAGACCTTTAGATTTGACTACGAGAACGAGTTTGACTACGAGTACGACTTTTTAAAGATCTTTGGATTTGACTACGAGTACGGGTTGGACTACGAGTACGACACCTTAAAGACCTTTGCAAGAACGACTTTTTAGAGACCTTTTGAATTGACTGCGAGTACGAAGTGATTTAGCCATGTCGAAATTATCCATTGAAGCGAAAACATCATCTCCAACCAAAGCGAAATTTGAACTGCAGTAGTTTACCGATATCTCTAAACAAGTTGGTTCTTACGAATTACTATAAGCTTGCGTAGCTGACGGTATTTGAACTGGTTGAGATGTCAAGAGAAACAAGTAATGGAAAAAGAAAAGAAGGAGACAGACCTCCCATCCAATTCCCTCCCAATCCCCTCCCCTCCCCTCTCCCCTCTCCCCTCTCCGCCTCATACCCCTCCCCGTCCTGCTTGGAGTGCGGACAGTCCAGTCGCTCCTTTCTGCCACTTATAAAATCCGCCAGCTTTGCAGACTAAATTGCTGTTTTCATCGCTGGAGATTCGATCAGGGAGTGGCGAAACTGAAAATTTAATTACGAGGTGATGATGTACAGTTATTTAATATGACAAAGGGTTTGATCATTGATCTGGTGCCTGTGAGGTCCCGTGGAACGCTTGGCAGCTTTTCACCTACACATATAATATCTTTCACCACCTTTACCAGAAAAGCTAGTCCTTGGCAACTTGGGCGAGTTGTAAATAAACGCTTTAGTTTGTTCTCACACAGCTTTGTACGACACCATTGCTCCTTTCAGCCAAACATGGACAAAACGGGAAACACCTGTTGCTTCGAAAAGTTATTTTCGATTACCTTTTCTTTCTACTTCTAAAACAGATCCAAGTTTTGAGATACTTAAATGAATGTTAAGAATGTATATAGAGACATAGAGTGACTAGCAGGCCGTGTGGATCAAGAAAGGTCGGCCTAGTTTTCGGGTTCCTCTTAAATTAATTGGTCAAAGAACAGCTTTGAGATTGCGGAGCACCTTTAGTGACTCAATGTTTGGGGGGCAAAAGTCAATTTTTCTTTAAAACTAATTCTTTGTTTTTTAAAAAAAATATTTGGGGGCACGTGCCCCTACTCCGCGGTCCCCGAGGAAGCTATCAGTAAAACTATCTTGCAAAACTTCCTTTTCAATGAGTTGTTCAATGAGGCTGAGTTTATTTTGCACTTTTTGACTATAATCAAGAAACCTTAAAACTTGGTAGTACATTTTCCATGAAAGAGATATTCAAACTTTAGATTCAAACAAGGTTGTTACGACTTACTTTGTGGAATTTAGTCAGCCTATCGACTATCGTAGAACAAGTTTTAAGAACAACGAGACTCAAGTTTGCCCATAAATTACAAACATTTGAAGTTCAATGTACCTGCAAGTTTTTATTGAAAAACACAAGACGTTGATGCAAGACAGTCACGAGAATTTTTTGCGCAAAACTTTGTTTTAGTACACTTAACTTGCTGCCGGCCACCGGTAAAACCCAATAATGGAAACAGGAAAAAACCTAAGAACGATTAAGGTTCAAATTTTGCAAAAACTTAAGAACAACGAGGCTCGGCCAAATCTTTATTGTTGCTTATAAAAAAGGATGTAGTTTCATTTCTGAAGAAAGGGTTTTTACTGTTACCTAAGCCGCCTGCACACTTTTTGTTATAAGAGCCAGTAAATTTTGGCCGAGCCTCATTGTTTTTAACTCTTTTAGTTTTCGGAAATTTCAGCATCACGGCATTTGTTCCTAAGCGGTTCTAATTTTTAAAACTACTCGTAAGAACAACAACAGCAAGAAATAACTCCTAAATATTGCAAATACACCTAACTTGTGATCATCAAACTGAATCATCGCAATAAAATTCGATTGATCTAAACATTCGGAGTATTTGATCAACGCTCGATAGAGTCGAGTTTTAGGAAAATAATATGATCCTATTAAGAAAAGTATACTTTGCATTTATGACTCCAAACCCCAGCCTGGGTTGTTCTTACTTTATTCTTAATATTTTTTTGCCAAATTCAAGCCTCGTTGTTCTTATAAAAATGTTCTTATAAGAAAAGCGTGTAGTCAATAGACAATTAAAAGGTTT
>JAOBRG010098882.1:16008-27145 GCA_027574985.1 Umimayanthus nakama | reverse complement strand
ACACATTCAATTGTTTGTCGTTTTATTTGTTGAAGAAAATCTGAATGCCAACAGAGTCGGCGATCGGCCCGAGACAAAAAAATGTCTGGTACTGATCTTTATCAGAATTATTTTGATTGACAGGCTTGCAAACCACAAGTGTGTTGCGGTTGGTTTATTTGTGACGGACGCTAACTCCGCCTACTCGCTCCACATATATAATATCTGTCAGTTAACGTATTCTATAAATACATATTGTTGCTACACAGCTCCCTTCTTGGGCTGTCTCTACAAGTAAAAAAGGGTGCCACTAAATACGATGACGAAGTATTATAGCCTGGACAATATACCTTGTGTCAAGCAATATATGGATTGCAAGTCCAGATATAATGGTTTTCAGTGTCCAATATTCATTGACCCTAGCTGACAAAAAAGCGGCAACGCACTTCAAACTCAAACTGTAAGTACTCAACAGTGGTCAATATTCTTCTTCTGTTAATGTTTTAAACCGTTACACCAGAAATTCAACTTCTAGCGGAATATTTTGTTTGTATACAGTTGCTATAACAAAATGTAAACGACCGAGAAACTTTCAGCAACAAGTCTTTGAAATCAATTCAAGAACGAGGAAATGGCTAGACTTATTGCTATGCTGGAAAATTTCCTTCAGGCCCAAAAGCTAAAAGCAAGTCTCAACGTGTTTCTTTGTGATTTCACAAAAAGCCATTGGAAGGGAATTTTCTCTTGATCGTGTCATCGCTTGCCGGGTGGTTTACTAATAAGTCCCAAATCTAAGAAAAAATTTAGGGGAGAAAAAGCTTTTTACCAGGGGAATTTTATTGCATTTCTATCAGTTCTTTAAATACAGGGTTACTGACAATCTGAATATATATTGCAGTGTCGATCATGCCCAATCAAGCATGACAATGACACTCACTGCTTAAAATTAGCAGACTACATTATTTACGTTACTACGTACTTGATGTAAGGTCAAGCTACAAGACTTCGAAAAATGAAAATAGATCTAAATAGCAACTTCTAGAAACGAAATTTTTTATTCACAGGATTCATTTAAATTCATTTTCTACATTTTTGTACCTTTATAACTTTTGTTTATGAGACAAGAAATCCACTATTCAAATATTTATGATCTTTAAAAATAAACAGAAACTTTGATATTATAGATTGAGTGTTGAATTAGTCTCTGAACCAAGATAAGCAATGTGATATGTCAACAAGTCGCTATAGAAATCGATTTGAAAACACTGCAACATGTCTGAACAGGTCCTGATATACGTATAAACATATTGTTCACGAATAGCATAGAACAGTGACTATGTATGCAGTCACGCTGAGTTAGTATAACTTATGGAACTTGTGGCCTCGTTTACTGTTTAAAGAAAACTGCACAAGTTCTGTAAAAATAAAAAGAAGAAATGTACTTGTAACTTGGCTTTACAAAAGTTCCACACATAGATTTCGTTACACAAATTGCAGGGATACGAGAATATTATTTGAGCTAAAATTATGTTGATACGAAATGTGTCTAGGTGACGGCAAAGTCATTTTTGGCTGGCTTAAACACGAACTTAGTGTTGCGTGTAAGTGATATATATTCCAGAGAAAAAAATAGTTCCAACCTTTTTGAAACATTGCTCAAACTTCGTAGACAATATACATATGTATTCAAGTGTTTAAAGCTCTTTTTAAATTGCCTTTAAGACACTATAAAAATGAAGTGACTGGTGCTTTAACTTCCTTGTCACAGCAAAATCACTAATTTATGAATACAGTAGTCTTTTGACAGATAAATTTTACCACACCAGCTTTCTCACATTTTTCTTCATCGTTATTCAGACAATCAAGAGACTGTTAAAAATACGTAATATACAGGAAAGTTCGCGTTTATGTTTGTAACGTCAAAGGATGATATATATGATCTGTATTCTAGTTTGTCAAAATAGTTGAACAATACCACAAGCAGTTGTCGGCAGGAGGTTTCAAAGCCCCAATCACTTGTTTTGCAGATAGAAGTGGAAGAGTCATATTACCCTACATGAACAAAATAACTAAAGTTCAAAAAAAATTTAAAATTAATTCCTTTTTGTAAAGAAGTTTGCACAGACTGTATTCGTGTAACTTCTTGTATGAAGAGATACAATACAACAGATTGGGATTTTTTTTTCAAACAACATAGTTTCTTATATACTCCTGTTTTACCTCCTGTAATGATCTATTTTATAGCTTTATCTGCAGGAAAAACTTGATTAACTTATGTCTTTGCTGCCAGAGATGGAACAATAACAACTGAAATCAGGCATGATCCAGAAATCGTTAACTCCATAAAGTAATTGATATAACCCATGATTATGAAGAGACTGCCACTGGCTGAGGATATCGAGACAAAACTGGAGAAAACTGACACCAACAGTCCGATTCTGACGCTCTGGTTTTCAGACCCATAGAAGGCAAGCATTGAACAGTGATAATAAACTCGGCATTTCGGACAAACAAATGTTATAAAAGCGGCGTTTACGTACAACAGATGATGATACATCAAGCAACATTGTTTTTCTCGCTAAGTCCAGTTATGCTATCTCACCTGACAGCAACTTTTAGGAGGGATCTGTGTGTTTCAAAGTTAATAGTTAAAACGTTTTCGACTCCATTGTGAGCTAAAAGGCATTTTGGTCGTTTCATTATCAAAGACACGTGATCTTAAAGCCATAAAAGGAGATGATTACGTATATGGATACGGACCTTTGCAAATAACGAGGTACTATCCACGCCGCCATATTAAGGTGAGTTCAGTAAGAAAGTGAAAGCTTTGTTTTCTACTAAGAAACGTTTAAACAGTAAACTTTTGATTACAATAAATAACTTGTTTTCTGTAGTACAGTAGAACACGCACGATCAATGACGTTAACTTCGCACGACTGTCAAAAAACGAAACAACTACGCTGTAGGTTGTTCAGATGTCTTACAGATGCATGAAAGTTGCTTCTCCGATGCCTAGCCGCATATCTCTGTTGATTTTCCAAAGCCTGAGATTTCTGTGCGGTGCTTGTGTAACAATATATTTAATCTCGAAGTTGGTCAAATTTGAACGTTTCATAAGGAAATCTAAGTATATCGTTTACTTTTCAGTAGTAGGTGAGCAGATTTAATGTATCGTATACGATAATTCATAGTAGTGCCTCTTTGTCCAGACTTTATGAGAACTTAACAAGCAGTCTCTCAGTAGGGTTGATGTTCAAGAGAAATCTGATTTAAAAAGATAGTGAAGTAAACTTTGTTGACATTAATTTTCAGTTTAGGTTTGAGTGGGTAGAAGTAGCTGTATTTCAAATCTGTTGTACCCTCTTTTAGTGATATTAGTTTTGTTTTTTCTGTTGCGAAATTCTCCTCCTGTTGCAGAATCAGGAACAAGTGTCTAAAACGTGTGGACATCAAGGTGAGTTTCTCAACTACCTTTAAAACGTTCCCTTTTTAGCGACTGAACAATCCTGAACAGAGAATGCGCACTAACAACAAGTTGTTAAAGTTAAGTTTGCAATGCGCAGAACTCTCCTCTTTCTAAACAGGTTAGTGCTCTGAAACGCCCTGTTTAAAACATAGAACTCGTCTAGCACTATCAACCTCTCCTAATTTTCGCACCTTCGAGAATAACGCTCAACGATAAATTAGCAATCTAAAAGTTATAAAAAAACTGAGGTGTATTTTGATACATGTAGATGGCTGATCCAAAGAGCACAGCTAGCAAGGAAGAAGACGTTGCTGCTGACAAACAGTAAGTTTCAATTTGCTTTAAACAACAATCAACGTGCAACTCAAATATTCTTCGTCGTTATTTGAATTCTCTTCAGTACTGGTGAAAGTATTAAGCAGATGCAAGTAAGTTTTAAAAAACGCTCTGTATCGTTATTTTATTCTTACTACTTTGATGATAAAGCCCTGAGATTGTCTTTTCAAAAAAACGACGCTTTGAGTGTGCTAATTAATTTTTTTCATTACTTGATAGTGATACTGTCAATGCAGCTTTAAATGGTTCCATTCACCAGGTAAGCACTAACCTCCTAGTCATCGCAAATACGTTTAAAAGAAAACTGCAGACTCAGTATTGTGTTTTCCACTTTCTTTCAAAACAAACAAATTTAAGGTGTTGTCATTAATTTCATTCAGGACCGGAAGGAAAGCTGACATTGCTTGTTTAACTAAATACTTTTGTGGTTTCCGGTTTCTACCAAAAACTTTGTTTTGGTTTCATGGCCCATCAAACCCACAATTTCGAAGTCATTGATACCAGCAACACAGAATTGCAAAGTGGTGTCTGAGTTTTGTTGTTGAAAACTAAGGAACACCACTGTTTTGGAATGTTTGATTTAAACGTGTTCATTATAACTTCATTTAATAGTATCTGGTTTTTGTTTTTTAAAATCTGTGTTTTTACTCCTGTAATTAGAGGTTTGGGTTTACTTATATGCAGTTATTTAAATTTATTAAAGATGGCCAGATAATATAGGAAACATAGCTGATTTCTTGGCTTGGTCAGCAGTCTTATTCATACTTGGTGCTATGAATAATATAGAGTCCTCCGCAGTAAACTCTTTATCCCCCAGTTTGAAGAACAAAGAATGAAATTCACTGACTTTAGAGTGTTTGAATCAACCATTGAACCACGCGATAAATTCTACCATTGGCTAGTTAGTTAGCAAATTGAACAAGAATTGACCTTAACTTTAGATGAGTTGTCTGTCCATGTGTTCTCGCCTTTCATTAACCAAACAGACAGCAATAAAAGCAAAGCTTCGAGATGACATATAATGTTTCTTCCCTAAATGTTCAACCGGAGTAAATGCACAGTATAGTAAACATAAATCGTATAAACGTGTGTCGTAATTTCTCTCCCAAAATGGTAACAGTAATTAGAGAAAACATGAGACAAATTTTGACATCGGATATCGGTTAATTAAACAGCAATTCTCTGTTTTGTTTTCTCTTCTGAAGCGTACCCAGGCATTTAACTACAACCAATTGCAGAGTTACATAAAGTGGCAAAAGCCTAAACCTCAATTTAAAGTCGATATATGCGCACTCAATCGAATACGTGTGTCGTGTGTCGAACTTCCGTTGCGGTTTCAGTTTAGTGGCCGTATTTTAAAATATAGATTGTTGGTTCACATATCTAGAAAGTTCTTACTTGGCCAATGATACTGACTTAAACACAACTCAATGACATGTACTGGTCTATGCTATCGTTTACTGATTAGTTTTACTGGCTGAGCTGTGATCTAGAACTTAGACTTTGCTGTTCTATCGGGAATTTAGTAGAATAAACGGTTTTATTATTTAGAATAAAACATAATTCGTAATATGCATAAAACTGGAACAATTTAAAAACCCTTTTGGTGTCTTTGTTGGTATCATAACTGCATGTTATCGTCGTGAAATAAAGCTACGTCAACCATCACATGCCCAAAGACCCTAAGTTTTCTTGGAAAAAGCGCATGCTATATTGATAGTTGTTCAAGAATAAGTCGTGTTACTAAGTGTAAGCTGTCTGTAAGATCGCAAACCGGTCTATAGTTAAAGGAAAACAGGTGATCATCGTGTTTAGATCCTGACCATAGATTTTGATAGCTTTTGTTGGCCTTACGTACCCCTTCATCAAAAAAAAACATCCTTCGAACTAGTCTAAGAATTAAATGACTCTCAGTACAGTAATGTGTTCGTCTCCTCAAACTTGTTGTTATGTTTTGGATAGTTAATAAAACTTCGATACAACAACAAATTAACGTTTATTATTATAAAGTATGACCATAAGTATACATGGTGTTACCTTTCTAAAACTAAAGAAAGAAAAGTAAGTGATTAATAAATTATACTAATAAAATAATATTGACATTTAAAGAGAAATGGTGGCTCAACTATTAATACCACTTGTGTCTTTTTTCTGTTGCTTTGTATAGAATCATTAAATTTACAAAAAACACCTTCAGATAACGGTTATTACATAAACTCCACTTACTACAGTAATAGCCTCAACACGATGACAAAACAACGGGTTTTTTTGTATTACAGGCGCCAGTAAAAGTGGAACCGAGCAGAAAGGCTACGGAGAATTACGATGTAAGTGTCGATCATTTTGATCGCATGTTTTATTCGGGACCAAGTAATGACCAACAAGTTATTCTAGTTTTGAAAACAAAAAAGCTATGAGTGGCCGTAGTTGTTAGCTGATTTAAAATAACTGCTTTCACGTACCAAGACGACGGTCTTACGAGTTTTACTTGACTGATTAGTTGAATGATTGCGCGGGACTGATTTTATTTCGGGAAATCGATACCCAGAAAGTAGTCGATAAAGTCAATCTATATGTGTGCGTGAAGTTTCAAGCTTCCGTCGACCTTAATATATGAGATGTTTTAAGCTTCCGTTGTATATATACAGGGATTTCAACACCTATATCGGGTGTCTTGTCGAGATCTCGACATATATTTGCGAGAGAACCTATATATTGCTGTTTAAACTTTTGTCATGCTTGGCGTTCCATATAACTCTGTCAATTTTCAATGTCTAAAGATCTTGCAGTTGCATTAAAAGAAGCCCGTCAATCTTTTACATTAAGGTTACCGCTCAGCTTGAGCGGTGTTTTCATTTTTCCGTTACTGTAAGGTTACCGTTCATGTTGGAACGGATCAAAACATCGAAATTGAGATTTTTGCAGAATATAAGTTTAAATTAAATGAACTTTTAGTAACAAAAATTGTTTTTCGGTACGTCTAATAGATTGCGAGATATGACGAACGAGTTTTTTTACCGGAAGTGAAATTGTATGACGTGCGGCGTGGTTGAGGAGTGATTTTCTCGAAACAAATTTTTAGCTAAAACTGCGACAATGCAAAGATTCAATGCTCCCTCAATTTTTAACCTCATGCCGTCAAATTTGGCAAGATTATAAAATAACAGCTGAAGATGAAAACCGTCCTGGCGAATTTGTAAATTCCGCTCTAATAATTTTTTATGACTCAAACAGTGCAGTTTTGTACGCTGCAAATAAGGAAATTTTTTCAAATACCTGTAAAAAATTAACGATGCATTCAATTAAAAATCGCCAAGACGGAATTAGAGTAAAAATTGTGCTGAATCTCATAAACAAATTTAAAATAGTTGAAATTGAAACTGACAGCCGCATTGACGTCTAGAAGTAAAATTAACAATTTGAACTATAATGCTCACATTCGTTTATTTATCAAAACCTTTTATACAATTTTTCCACCACCATTTAGATAATTTTATAAGCTTTCCATTGATAAATAGGTTTGTGGGTGTCCGATGCATATTAACGGAGTTATGTAGGGAAAACTGAAAACACCGCTCAAGGTGAACGGCAACCTTAAACGAAACGGATACGGTAATGGGGTACTCAAATTAGTTTTCTGTTCTGGTTAACAAATGGATAACTACTGGGACTGGTGGATTAATTCCAGACAACAGAGTAAGTACATTTTTAGTTATACTTTCATATACTTTTCAAATTTACTACCTTTTCCTCTCTCACTTAAGCTAGTTGTAGGTTCACCTATCACTTTGCTGGCCCTCGTTTGGTGTAAACACTGGTGCAAAAAAATGCTTAGTAGGTTGAACACACTAATACAATGTCAGTAGAACGTCGAGTCCACATGCACTAGGACAGTATGGTCAGCGGGTAGATCGAAGCGAGTACTGAGTAAACTTTATACTCAATTGCGTGTAAACATTTAATCAAAATATGAATCAAAACTTTGAGAAAGTTAGATCAACACGAAAAGAGGAAATTTTAATCCAGGCTTACTCTAAGGCGGTATTGCGCTGTGCCTCGTAAATCAAGATTGTCTATCTAACTTTCCCTATCAAGTCTTATATTGCACCTCAATGACTATGTTGTAGCTTCCAGTTTTCGTTATCTCACCTTATCTCGCCTTGTCTAGATACCATCATAGAACAGGCCGTAACCTAAAAGTTAAATGCTGCTGTTTCCGGAAATATATTTTCAGGGGTTTACAGACAAAAGTAATCTCGGTATACAAGACACGAGAATTTCAGTGTCCAAACAAAGCAGGGCCCGGACAAAACACTCGTCATCATAAAAGTGCACCATACACTATTTAGTGTTTTCCTGGTCCCGGTTGTTGAAAGATTCAATAGCTACCAACTGGCGCCTGTTTACTGAGTCCTTTTTTAATTAATTAGTTGTATTTTACATTTTTTCTCATTAGATGAATGCAAAGTTGGCTATATCTAAGAAGAAAGCAGCTCATCAGATTAATCAGTAAGTTATCGTTGTTGTTGCTTTTATTAGAGTCAAGACGGAAACAAAAAGTATAGCGGTAATATTTCTTTACACGCCAGTTATTGAGTAACACTGAAAGAATTGTAATCCGTCAATCCATCTCTACAAGACAAGACAACTTTTATTTTTTCCCTTAAGTGGGTTACATACTAACATTTTGAGATAAACTGTAAAATAATAATAAATAAGGGAGCTGGTCCCCTGAAATTACTTTTTAAAAAGCTAACCAGATTACCTAAGTTGTTGCAGTTTGTCAAAAGACTGTCAAAGGATACAAACAAACAACACTGTACCATTCTGTACTATATTTGCAGCGCTTAATATCAGACCGAATTTTAGCGGCATTGCCCGTGCATTACAGGATTCAGAGTGCATGCTGAGACAAAATAGTTTATCCCGAAACTGAAAGTTTAAACTAGCCAATTTAAATGGTCTTTTGTTGTAAAGTTTAAACATATTTGCCTTCAATCCGCACGAATAAGGTTGCTAATGAGTGCATGCTGAGACAAAATAGTTTATTCCGAAACTGAAAGTTTAAACTAGCCAATTAAAATGGTCTTTTGTTGTAAAGTTTAAGCATATTTACCTTCAATCTGCACAAATAAGGTTGTTTTAGTGAAACCCTTGATTTCGTGTAATAGTGAAATTGAGTTTTTTTTTAACACGAGTGTAAGGGCAATCGAAGCGTTTACTGCACGCCAGCTTACGAATTGCTGTATGGCGGCAGCAAGCCTGGTTTATTCTTGTAAAGTAAGAATAAGCACAAGCACAAAATATTTAAACAACGAAGGAGAAGACAACGTGGTACCAAAAGTGCGATAAGATGGAACAAGCTGTTGTTAAAGTTTTTTTTGCTCGTATTTATTCTAATTCTTGTTTTTCTTTCTAAATCTTATCAGCTTCATAATTGTGTTGAACTAACATAGGAACAGATTGGGAAAACAGGAACAAAGTCAAGCGAAGCTCCACTAAAACATATATGCTAATGTGTTACACCATGCAATCTTGCATTGGGAATACCGTTTGTTTTCCTTAGGGAAAACATTTAGTAATGAAGTCAACACGCTCTAGAAAGCGCTTTATTGTTTTGACAGATGGTTTGTGCGAAAAAAATTGTCTAAGGCTAAGGACTTGCTGCAATCGGCAAAGAACATTAGAAGAAAACACACGTGTACGGGACTTTAAACAAGATTTAGTCCTTGTTTAATCTATGATTGTAATTGTTGTGTTACGAAAACAAAGGTGCAATAGCCGCAGCATTTTTGAACTGCAGCTAACTGAAGCTGTGAGTGTAAAGGATAACCCACACTTCCCTTCTCGTTGAAAGTTAGTCACCAGGAAGTATCTCCTTGACTTTGTCTAGATCCTTCGACGAGAAACATTTTTTAACAAAGACAGTCATGTTACAAGTCCAAATATGTTAATATTTAATTGGGTGTTTGAAGACATTTTGAATGACTACCTTCGGAATTTCAATCTATAGTTCTGTTTGGCCAGCTGCTGCATACTTTCCGTCATCATTCGTACAGAGAACGTTGTTTTGGGTTGAGCAGCGAGAAGTGCTTGGTCCGATAGTGGTGTAATCCAGTGAGCTAAGGCGGGGGGGAGGGGGGGGGGGGATGAGAAGGTTACATTAAAACCATAAGAAGGCGTTTGAAGCTAGTAAGGTTCAATGGTGTCATGTGTTTGAATTTCTGCCATAATTAAAACGTTTAGGAAACGTACCGCAGAATAGCTATGGTTCTAAACAATAACCTGTACTTTACTTTACCATACCAAACAAGGCCACATTGTAAAAAGTCTTATTTTGGAAACTGGATAAAGGTGTAGTTTAGTCAAGTCTCCAACAAGTACTCATTACGGACTGGTGTTTGTTCGAAACAGTGATGCTGACGGTGGAGATTTAGCAACCATTGCGAACAACCAGGTGAGCACACATTGACAATGCAACGCAGCATAACATAAAATAGCAAAACATAACATAACATAAAATAACATAACATAACAAAATATAATATACTGCTACACTACATAATACTGCACTACAGTACACTACAAACACACAAACTGATAAAACACCATACAATACGATACAATAAAGATACAACATTTGTCTTCTCAAACTTGTTCAATTATATATCGTAGATTAGACAAAACATCGACACAATCACGACAAGCAAACACACTCCGAGTTCGGTTACCAATAACTTCAGTTTTCGGTAGTATATAAAGCCATGCAGTTTCATAATCATGCACAGGTTAAAGTAAAGGCTTTTGGCAACCACAACCTCTGTCATTACATCATTTCGTGACATAAATGAAGTTTTATTTTTTTCTTCTTTCAGAAATTATCAACTGAATATCTATTTAACACTATCATCTAAACTGCAGTGTTATCAAATCTTGTTCGCCTGTAGGTTAAAAAGTTAACCTTGTTTTGCGCATGGTTGTGAGAGTGGTCAGTTTATCTCAATAAAATGACCCATCAATTCATTTGCATCACAGGACCCAGAACCACAAAAGCTGCCAACGGAACATGAATGCGTGAGTCTCGACCATATTGCTCACTTGTGTTTACTCGGGACTGATACATCACCAGCAAGAGGTTCTAGTTGAGCTAAGACAGCATGAGATTGGTGTGATCGATCGACCGATTGATTGATGTGATTGATTGATTGGTTGATTGATTGGTTGATTAACTGATTGATTGATTGGTTGATTGATTGATTGATTGATTGATTGATTGATTGATTGATTGGTTGGTTGATTGGTTGGTTGGTTGGTTGGTTGATTGATTGATTGATTGATTGATTGATTGATTGATTG